>JBBPJU010000578.1:0-20460 GCA_038088875.1 Austroboletus festivus
GTTCCTGGAGCTTCTCCTATCCCCCGTCCAACTCCCTCCCCAAGTCTTCCTCAAGTTACTAGAGGATCACCCTCATCTGCACTACCTAGCCTCCCAACTGGGAACATGAGCCGCCACCCTGCTCCTACAGGCTTGGATCCTGGACTATTCGCTCAAGCATTATCACGAGGGGGAGAACCGTCCTCGACAGCTATTCTCCCAGCTCCCCATTCCACCCCTGCCCACCAGTGCCCTTCGTACTTCTCTGGAAGACCAACCCGGACCATCATCTCCCCGTTGCAAAGAAGAGCCGAAGCAGTAGAGGAAGAAACCCAAGACATACTGTCAGGAAGGAGAACCTTACAGATCGTGCAGCCAATCCAGCCTACAGAAGAGGAAGAAGAATGAACTGAATTTTGGGGAACCATGATGGACAAAGTAAGCAAGATGAAAGCGGCGCTACCCAGAGACTTTTCCGGAAATAGTGAAGATGCCCTATGGTGGATAGAAGCCATGACAAACTACTTCGAATTAAACAAGAAAATCTATGACTCAGACATGTCAAAGATTGTGACGACCCTTAACAAGATGTCCAAAGGGAGGGGACGAGTGTTTGCAGAAGAAGAGTACCTTGCTGTGCCCATGAAAGATGATGTGGACCACACCTGGCCCAAATTCGCTGAACGATTTACCAGTTCGTTCATATCGACAGAAGACAAAGTGGACGTGAGAAGGAAGATTGGGAATCTCAGGCAGGACAGAGGTCCATCCACTTCGAAGTCAACCCAGAAGTATATACAAGATTTCCAACTCCTGGCCACTAAAGCAGGAGTAACAGATGAGGGGGCCTTGTGTAAGTGGTTTGTGTGGGGCCTAAATCACAATATTGCAAGAGATATCATCCATCTAAATGAACCGGCCACTATTAAGGAGTGGTACGCAGGAGCTTATAGGCAGGTGCACCAGCTTGAGTGGGTACAAGAGTTATCCAGAGGATGCTATACCCACCAAGGAGGTGGAGGGAAGTCATCAGGAAGAGACCCCAATGCCATGGACATAGACGCCATCAAGTTATCACCAGTAGAGTGAGCACGCTACATAAAGAATGGACTGTGCTTCATTTGTGGTGAAAAGGGGTGTTCCACTCGAAACCATAAAGGGCCTCGCCGAGGCAAACCATTGGAAAAAGTGAGGAGAATGGAAGAAGAGGAACTTCCCCTCCAAGAGACTAAACCCGACGAAACCATGGAGTACATCAGAAAAGTACTAGCCGATAAGAAAGGCATGAAACAGGAAATCCTCAAAGTTTTGCAACAGGTATACAAGGAGGAAGATGACTATGGGACAGGAGGAGAGGAAGAGGAGGAAGAAGAAACGATGGCAACCCTCTCCACCACGATCCAGAAGAAAATCAAGAAAGTGCAGGGTTTTTAAAAGGGAAATGGCGATTGATGTCCAACTCCCTTAACCCACCAGATGTACTTGTATCTAGGAAAAGAAAGTCTCTGTTAATCAAAGTACAAGTTTCAACCCCATCTGGAATCATTGATATGGAAGCACTCATTGATAGCGGTGCCACCAGGAACTTCATAAACGCCCGATACGCCAGGAAATAGAAATTACCCCTCTCCCCAATGACGTCACCTCATAGAGCCCTTAATATAGACAGATCAGAGAATAAAGGAGGAAGCATTACCCACCAGATGACGGTAATAATCAGGATTGGAGAGATGAAGAAACGCTGATCACTGATGGTCCTCAAGAGTGGAAAGACCCCAATCATTTTAGGAATGGCTTGGTTAGCCAAAGAAAACCCCCAGATTGATTGGGAAAGTCAAAAGGTGCACCTCTATGAAAAGAGGGAGGAGAGTGAACCCCCAGACTTGGTAATTGCTCAATGGTACCTAATGAAGTATATAACGGAGGACTTTGACAATCCAAGTGAGGATGTTATCATCAGAGAGGACCTTGACAAAGAAATAAGGAAAACCACTATCTTGACCAAGATAGCTGCGGAACAGGGGAAGGACACTGTGGTCCTACCCCCCGAGTACAATGAGTACAGACAGGTGTTCTCTGAGGAAGGAAGCACCACCATGCCCCCAACACGACCATATGATCATTGGATCGAATTGGAACCCTGATTTGTCCCGAGAAGGGCAAAGAACTATTCCCTCAACCCAGAGGAAGAAAAGGCTTGTAAAGCCTTTATTGACAAACATATGAAAGTGGGGAAGATAACAAAATCCCAATCCCCGCAGGTGTCCCTGTTCTTTTTCATCGCAAAGAAAGACGGAAAACTACAACCCTGTCAGGACTATAGGTACCTGAACTCAAAGACCATCTGGAATGCCTACCCCCTACCACTTACCACTGACCTAATCGATAAAGTCCGCCATTCATCCGTCTTTACCAAGATGGATGTTTGATGGGGATACAACAATGTCCAAATCCATCCAGAGGACAGATGGAAAGCAGCATTCATCACCCCGTTTGGGCTGTATGAGCCAACGGTAATGTTTTTCAGACTATGTAACTCCCCAGCCACTTTCCAGGCATTAATGGATGATATCTTTGCAGACTACATTGCTGAGGGGTGGTTGATAATATACATGGATGACCTACTGATCCACTCCCCCAACAGGGAAGAATACAAGGAACAGACAAAGAAAGTGCTGGTTCGTCTGGCTGAGCACAAGTTATATTTGAAACTAGAAAAGTGCACGTTCACCACTGAACATGTAGAGTACCTGGGGATGATCCTCTTGGCAGGGAAAGTCGAAATGAACCCCATCAAACTGAAGGCCATTAAAGAATGGCAAGCCCCTGCCACAATCAAACAAGTTCAATCCTTTTTAGGATTCAGCAACTTCTACCAGAAGTTCATTTCAAACTTCTCCCAGACGGCCCGCCCCCTAACCTCTCTCACCACGAAAGGGAAACAATGGGACTGGGGACCGGATGAGGATGATGCCTTTCAGGCATTACAAAAACAATTCCTCATGGCCCTGATACTCTGTCACCCAGACCCCACTAAACCTTTCACTGTGATGACCGATGCATCTCTCTCAGCCACTGGGGGAGTTCCAATGCAGAAGAATGGGAATGGAGATTTGCACCCCTGTGCTTACCATTCCTCCACGTTTACCCCTGCAGAACGGAACTACAACATCCACAATCGTGAATTGCTAGCGATCATACTTGCCTTACAAGATTGAAGACACTATCTGACTGGGACGGAACACCCAGTGACAGTTCTCATGGACCACAAGAATCTAACCTATTTTAAAGAGCCACGGAAGCTCTCCCGTTGCCATGCAAGGTGGCAGCTCTTCTTACAAGACTATGACCTATGACTGGTACACATCCCCAGGGGGCAGCTTGCCCCCGCGGATATGCTATCATGACCTGACCTCATCAATGAGGACGAACCCCCACTACAACTCCTGGATGATGACATATTCATCAGGAGTATTGATTCCGCCCTCCGTGCTAAGCTGGAGGCTCCCCCGATGGACCCGACAGTCCTCGATGCCATCACTTACCTGAAGAAGGGGGAACAGACATTTCCCTGCACTGACCCTGTGGACTGGAAACTCCACAAGGGCAACCTCTACTTCCAGGGCTGCCTCTATGTCGATGAGCGACACCGCCAACCCCTTGTACATGCCATCCACATGGCAAACATGACTGGCCACCCCAGGTTTTACAGATTATACAACATTATTAGCGCTGACTTCTGGTGGCCAGGCCTAGCCAGATTTTTACGCCGATACCTAGCTGGCTGCCCCACTTGCCAGAAACATAAAGTGGTCACTCACCCTCTCCAACCCCCCATCATCCCGATCCCAGCAGTCGCCATGCGCCCTTTCCAACATCTTTCCATGGATCTCATCATGGATCTCCCACCTTCTGGAGCAGCAGACACCATATTAGTTGTGGTGGACCACAGACTTTCAAAGGGGGCTATTTTTATCCCTACTACAAAAACCGTAACCGCAGAAGGCATCGCCACCCTGTTCCTGGAAAGAGTATTCAATAGATTTGGACTCCATGACTCTGTGATTTCTGATCGGGGCCCTCAATTCGCCAGCACTTTTGCCAGAGAGCTGGGATGCCTATTAGGATACGACCCCAAATTGTCTACCACCTACCACCCACAGACTGACAGAGAAACAGAAAGAGTGAACCAAGAGCTGGAAACCTACCTCAGAATATACTGCCATAATTCACCAGATACCTGGAGTGCCATACTCCCCATTGCCGAATTCGCCCACAACTCCACACCACATTCCTCCATCAAAACTACCCCCTTTCTCCTAATGACAGGATTCTCTCCCAGAGGATTCCCACCCATCGCCCACTCCTTCGTCCCATGAGTACAGTTCTCCCTCGAACAATGGGGGGAAGCTTGGAAAGAGGCAACAGAAGCAATAGCGTTCACCCAGAAAGACTATAATCAAAGACAGAAAGGGAAAACCCCCTATTGCCCACCTAAAAAGGGGGATTGGGTATGGCTGTCCACAAAGAACCTACGAACAAAAGGAGAACTCCGAAAGTTACTACCAAAAAGAGAAGGACCCTTCTGAATAACCAAGGAAATCAATAAGGTAGCTTTCGAACTAAAACTACCAGCAATGTGGAAGATCCATAATGTATTCCACACCTTCCTCCTAACCCCATTCTCTTCCTCCCCTGAATACGGACACACCGCCCCTGAGGAACCCCTGAATCTTGAAGATGACACCCCCGAATATGAAATTGAAGCAATAATATCCCATAAAGGAACCAAAAATAACCAACTCTTTCTAGTCAAGTGGTGCAATTACCCTGACTCAGAAAACACTTGGGAACCAGAAATGAACTTCACCAATGCAGATGAGATCTTGAAAGCCTATAAAAGGGCCTACAAGATAACGGCCTAGAATGGATCCCAGACCTAATCACTTCTATGTTGCTGCCAGAGGAATCTGGTACTCTGAGTTCAAACCAGGACAATGCTGCCACTATCTCCACTCCCATGCAGTTATTGCCCGGTGGTACTGCAACTTCGAATACTGTCCCTACCACTATTAGAATAGCCCCATACGGCATTTTAACACACCGACCCATGTCACCATCTATTCCTGTCCTTACTGCAGTTGTTCGAGATGCATATAACCTCAACGCCATTCCCCACCTAGAAAGGTCATACCTCTACCACAACCTACTTCATTCCCCCTATGTTGCTGCCTGGCTCTATGCACACCATCAGGATGATAGAGTGGGACGAGTCCATTCCATCATCTCCCTCTACAATGCCTACACCTCCATTCGAAACTCTGCCTCCACTGAGATGGTCGGACCATTCTCCACCACCACCTCCCCTCTCCTTTCCACCAGATTTGTCTACCTTGGAGTCCAACTCACCCACATACTCCATGAGATGGGCTTTGGAGAGGTTGTGGGGGCACTCCCTCTTGTCCCAACCAACTCTGTCCTGGTGGACATCGTCACCGCCCTCTCCCCAAATATCAGAAGGAGAGTCGTCTGCAACAGAGGCCTGGTTCGACGGACCACAGGCTCTACAATCGGATGCCTACCAACTCCTAGAGTGGAGGATGTCTTCTACCAACCCAGAGGACCAAGCCCAGGCCTGGATGGAAGGGATCTTGATCCCAACCAACCTCCTGACACCCTGCCCCAATTGGCGGACCCCCCATACGCATACCAGCATGATACGGATCTGCCCGTACCTGTTGCAAGGTTCTCTACTCCACCTCGACTCGGTCTACTCGACCGACTCTCCTCACTGCCACCTCTCATTCGTGGTCTCCATCCACTCTCCACAAACCTCCCAGAGGACAACTCCCTCCCCATCTACTTCTGTGACCAGTGCCACACCCACCACTTGGACTGATGGCACTGTCCCCTCTCCATCTGTCCAGCCTGCTACCGCCGCGCACCTGGACACTCCCCCTTCTGCTGCCCATGACTTTCCCCTACCAGCCTCCCCGACACCTGCCCTGATTGTGGAGGAGACCATCCTGATTACTGGGATTGTATCTTTTACCTCTGTAGAGGCTGTTGTCATCACCGACCTGGACACTCCCCCTCGACTTGTCCATCCCTCTCCACTGAGAACATGGATGACGAGTGACTGGAATCGGTACCAGGGAGGGACCCCAGCATTCCCTGAAATGGTGAGGACACTGGAAATGTTAGTGGATGGTGGGAATCATCTGATCTACCCCGAGGAGAGGGGTAATGTTATGGAATGATGGGTGTGCCCACCCACTCCTTTTCCTGATGAGCTCAACAGGCCTTACCTGTCGTGGATGCAGGAGATCAACGACCCATTGTGGGACATTCCACGATTCTCCTGGAAGAGTCTCCTTAGAGGGGATGTGTACCAGTACAGGAGGGAAGAGGACTTCTATGCCGATTGGACAGCCTCCCCCGATGAGTGGGGTGTGACTCCTACGCTAAGTAACATGCCCAGGAGGGACAATAGCAGTAGGGGTTGGTATGACTGGACCAACTCTACAGATGATGACACCCCGTTCTAGAATAGCAGGGCTCCTAGACTCATTCATAAGCACAACACCCATACCCACTCCTCACAGCAGCCGCGTTGTGCTTTGACCCCTTCCTTGTTAGTCCACTACCCTTCTATTCTTAGGACAGACTCTTTCTTTAGAATTACATACTTTACATGTGAATTCTCTCACAACCCTGGGAGAATTCTCATGCACTGCCTTTCTTCATTGGACTGTCCACAGCAGTGTATGTCGATAAGGTTATGGATGCTGCCTCATTTCCCCCAATGATCTTCAATTGGGGCACTTTATTTCCAATTACTGAGAAGGGAACACTTTCCCATCTCTTCACCATTTAGTATAAAAGTGCCTATGTATTATTAGTTTAGCCTTAGCTAAATTCTATGTGATCTTACATGAATAACAGCATACCTTGAAATGGTGGATGGTTTACTGTTTCTCGAGAGAGTTCAAGTGTAGGTTGCACTTAATCTTCGACATCAGATCCTTACCTTCATCTACATGGCCCAGCTCGCTATCTTCTACATCACTACTATGACCAGAACTAGACTAGGAATGTTCAATAACCTAGTCGCTGAAAGGCTCCACGTCTCACATTCTGTATCAGCAGAGATGCATTCCATATGTCAAGGGACTCTCCCCAAGCTAGTCTGCTTGAGAAGTTGTTGTCAATGTCCATGGCCTGCTCTAAGGATGAAAAAGAAAAAGACAGCATGTCCAACTCCTCCAGGTATGGAGTCGGAGGCCTCACCCATCATTCTGTAATAGTAGCCAAGGAAAAAGGAGAGTGCTCTGCTACCTATTGGGCAGCTACTATCCCCTCTGCTTTGTCCTCTCCTTTAGATCCTTAGGAACAAGCTCTTTTAGATCACGTCGAAGCATGGTGGACTGGTGGAGATAACACCCTCCCCTTATCTCCACAATACCCCCACTACCATGAAGCCTGTTTTTCTTGTCATTGACTTGGTCATATCCGTGTGGAATGTCTCTTCTACCAATGCACACATTGCCTCAAATGGTGCCCTGGTCATACCATGCACCAATGTACTCTTCATCGCCACACACTATCCCAGTTGTCATCGTAATCATCTACATCAGCCACCTCTCATCGTGCCACTACTCATTTCACTCTTTCCATTCCACCTCCTTTAGGAATTCCATTCCCTTGCCAAACTATGGGACATGATTGCCCTAGAAAATCCCTGCCTCATCCTCACTCACCTAGCCCTCAGTCAGAAGGCTCCCTCATAGATATGTATGACCCAGTCACTGAGTCAAACATGACAGGAGATATCTGTGACATCTAGATGAGACTAAACCAGCTACTATGCGCTGGCTCATTACTTCTCACAGTAGCTTCAAAATGTACAAAGGGGGTAATGTTATGATTTATTACAAGGATACACTTTTCTTCCTACTTCACTAGTATGAATTACCATTGACCAAGTATTTCAGCTCTACTCCAGTAATCCTACTTAGGATAAACCTGATTCTTCTTCTGACTTGGTCATATTGCTTAGACCATTGCTTATTCATTCATGATTAGTCATTGGCCCTATTATCAGCCTGATGACACTATACACTTTAGTCATCAATGAGTCATTCTGCTTATCTTCTGACTCATCGATCTTCTTTGATATTCCATTGCGTTCTATATGACTTATTTACAGACAGCCTCATTTCTATTCATGGCAGTATCTCACACACTGCCACTCCTTTCCACCTAGTATATAAACTTGTCTATCTGCTGCCTTATACTCTAGTCTAGTTCTACCTTGCAATCACCCATCTAGTGTTTGCTCCTCACCATCAGACTCCCTTGAGTTCTCTTCCTCAAGGTCTTACTTGACAACTAGTCTTTGTCCTACTATTGAGTGGATGCTATCTGATTATATCTTGACGATCAAGCATCTTCATCAACACTTGTTCCAACCAGAACTACTGAACTTTGTCTATGCAAGATCTATGCTTGAACCTACCTGGTTCAAGCATAACACATATCCTGTCTCATATGCCATTGTGGATTTCTATTTTCTGAACACCATCCCATGCTTCAGCAATCCATATCCACACCCCTGTCCCCCACTCCGAGGCAACCCCTGTCACCAACCTTGAGGCTGCCCTCATGAAGGCCAAAAAGGAAATTGAAAAAGAGAAAGCCACGGTTGCAGCCAAACTCGAAAAAGAAATCTTGGAGCAGGAAGCAGAGGAAGCTGCGGAGGAGGTGATGTACTAAGTGCAATACCAAGCAGCCTGTACTTTCAAGGAGAAGTATAAGCTTTGGTACAATATGAAACTTAAGAGCTCATACCTCACTGGCCCCCCACCCGAATACATTGACAATGATGCTATGGATGTAGATATGGAATCCATTCGAGATATACCTCCCACCTCAAGTATTTTCTCAAGTAGTGCTGCTGCAACAGCATACACTCATGCTCAGAGGACAACCAATGAGTTTGATGTCAAACTGTGGTCTACATGATGGATTCGTCAAACTGCAGAGAAGGGCAATCTAGAGTGTACTCTCAATCATCTCTGATACTTTGTCCATGAAAGTAGACAATCTGAAGTAACTCTGGATCTTGTCCATACCATCAGAAAGATACTGGAAGAAGTCATACACTACATACTCCTGGAACTCCAACAAAAACCTCGACATATATGGAGATCGGAGTGAAGTGAGAAATGATCCCTTGAAATACAAACTCAATTAACCTTAGATGATGGACGTCTCATGATGACAAAGGTGCTAGTAGACTCAGGATATACTGGATCATCTATTGATAAGGATTTCATTAAATTGAAGGGGATCAAAACATGCTGACTCCCCAGACCTATACCAGTTTATAATGCCAATAGGACAAAGAATAGTGGGGGAGAAATAAAAGAATTCATTATGCTCAAAATGAAATTAAATGAGCATAAAGAATGGATTGCCCTAGCAGTCACTGCCCTCAGAATGAATGATGTATTCTTAGGGTATGACTGGTTACACAAACACAACCCAAAGATTGACTGGACTAAAGGAGAAATAGAATTTAGAATGTGTCATCATAATCCTGAACCCATCAATGAATATGAAGCATATAATTTAGACAAAGGTGATCAACTATTCCAAATAGACTACAATGACTATATACAATATATTCAGAATGTAGCCACCAACATTGCCACCCTCACTAATTCCTTAAAAAGAAAGAAAATGTTTGAAGAAGCTGTTCCAAGTATATATCACAATTATAAAGACATGTTCACAAAGGAAACCTTTGATGAACTCCCACTGCACCACCCATGGGATCACATGATCGAATTAACCCCCAGGGATCATAAGATTGACTGTAAAACATATCCCTTGACAATCCCCAAATAGGGGGAACTCAATGCATTCCTGGAAGAGAACCTAAAAACTGGATGAATCCAACCATCCAAATCACTGTTCATATTTGCCTTCTTCTTTATAAAAAAGAAAGATGGAAAACTCAGACCAGTCCAGGATTATCAAAAGTTAAATAATATCACCATTAAAAATAAATATCTCCTCTCCTTAATTGGTGAATTAATCGATAAACTCAAGGGAGCTAAATATTTTACTATACTCAATATCCAATGGGGGTATAATAATATCTGGATGAAAGAAGGTGACAAATAGAAAGCTGCTTTTCGAACAAATAAAAGATTATACGAACCACTGGTAATGTTCTTTGGCCTCACTAATTCACCTGCTACATTTCAGATGATGATGGATTTCATCCTCCACAACCTTATTAATGAAGGACACATCCTAGTGTATATGAACAATATCATCATATTCACCAATGATCTTGACCAACACCAGAAGATCATCCGAAGAGTATTACAAGTCCTGTGCGAAAATAAATTATTACTCAAATACAAAAAATGTGACTTTGAAAAAGAATCTGTCAACTATCTTGGACTTATTGTTATGGAACGATGGGTGTGTCCACCCACTCCTTTTCCTGACAAACTTGATTGGCCACACCTGGCCTGGATGAGAGAGATGAATGACCCCTTGTGGGACATCCCTCGGTTCACTAGGGAGAACCTACTTCGGGGAGACCTCTATCGATATGGGAGAGAGGAGGATCGTGAAGCAGACTGAATGGCTTCCCCTGATGAATGGGGTGTAACTCCTATGCCGAGGAACACGCCCAGGAGGGACAATGATGACAGGAGTTGGTACGACTGGACCAACTCCATGGACAATAACTTCCCGTTCTAGAATATGGGATCTCTAGACTCATTCATAAGCACAACAACCATACCTACTCCACACAGCAGCCGCATTGTGCTTTGACCCCTTCTTTGTTGGCCTGCTACCCCATTATTCTTAGAACCCCTTTTTATCCAGTTATAGGTAAATAACTATACATGTCAATTCTCTCACGACTGTGGGAGAATTCTCACACACTGCCTTTCTGCTTTTTCTATGGCAGTGTGTGTCACCGAGCTTAATGGATGCTTTCTCCAACCCCAATGATTTTCAGTTGGGGAAGTATATTTCCAATTACCAGGATGGGAACACTTTCCCATCTATTCCCCATTTAGTATAAAAGCACCTATATATTATTAGTTAGCTCCAGCTAAATTCTACATGATCTTACATGGATAACAGCATACCTTGAAATGGTGGATGGTTTACTGTTTCTCAAGAGAGTTCAAGTGTGGATCACACTTAATCTTCAACATCAGGTCCTTACCTTTATCTACGCAGCCCGGCTCGCTATCTTCTATATCGCCACCACCACCAGGACTAGACTAGAAACATTCAACAAACTAGTCGCCAAAAGGCTCCACATCTCACATTCTATATCAAAAGAATTTAGCTCTCATCAAACCTCCCCTGTTTCATCAGAGGGAACCTTACTGCCAAGATTGTGCACCAACCTGGATCAGAAGATGAACCCCAACCCCCCTCCCCAACCACTTAGGCTATTCGAGGGGCCCCTATCCCAGATTCACTTTGAGTCTCCAGAAGCTGACCATTTTCTGGAACTTCTCCTATCCCCTGTCCAACTCCCTCCCTGAGTCTTCCTCAAGTTACTAGAGAATTACCCTCATCTGCACTACCTGGCCTCCCAGTTGGGAACCTGAGCTGCCACCCCACTCCTACAGGCTTGGATCTTGAACTACTCACTCAAACATTATCACGAGGAGACAAGCTGACCCCGACAGCTGTTCTCCCAGCTTCCCATCCCACCCCTGCCTACCAGCGCCCTTCGTACTTCTCTGGAAGACCAACCCGGACCATCATCTCCCCATTGCAAAGAAGAGCCCAAGCAGTAGAGGAGGAAACTCAGGATATTCTAGCAGGAAGGAAACTTTTGCAGATCATTAAACCAATCCATGGAACGGAGGAAGAAGAAGAATGAGAGGAATTTTATTCATCAATGATGGAGAAGACTAATGAGATAAAGGCAGCGCTTCTGGGGGACTTCTCCGGAAATAGCGAAGATGCCCTATGGTGGATAGGAGCCATGACAAATTACTTCGAACTAAACAAGAAGATCTACAACACTGATGTGTCAAAGGTGGTGACTACCTTGAACAAAATGTCAAAAGGGAGGGGATGGGTTTTCACAGAAGGGGAATACATAGGAGCCCCAACAATAGCTGATGAGGACTGTACCTGGGCCAAATTCGCCAAACGATTCACAAACTCGTTTGTATCTACAGAAGACAAGGTGGATGCAAGAAGGAAGATTGGAAATCTTCAACAAGACAGAGGATTCTCTACCTCAAAGTCTACCCAGAAATATATACAAGATTTCCAACTCCTGGCCACCAAAGCAGGAATAACAGACGAGGGGGCCTTATGCGAGTGGTTTGTACGAGGCCTGAATTATGATATTGCAAGAGATATCATCTGTCTAAATGAACCGACCACTATTAAGGAGTGGTACACAGGAGCTTATAGGCAGGTACACCAGCTCGAGCAGGTATGAGAGTTATCCAGAGGACACTATACCCACCAAGGAGGTGGAGGGAAGTCGTCAGGAAGAGACCCCAATGCCATGGACATTGATGCCATAAAACTGTCACCAGTAGAAAGGGCACATTATATCAAGAATGGACTTTGCTTCATATGCGGCAAAAAGAGGTGTTCCACTCAAAACCATAAGAAGCCTCACGGATGCAAACCATCGGAAAAGATAAGAAGAATGGAAGAAGAGGAACTTCCCATCCAGGAAACTAAGCCTGATGAAACCACAGAGTACATCAGAAAGGTACTAGCCAATAAGAAAGGCACAAATCAGGAAATCCTCAAAGTCTTGCAACAGGTATATGAGGAAGAAGAGGAGGAGGAAGGAGAGGACGACGAAGAAACCATGGCCACGCTGTCTACTGATCTTATGAAAAAGATCAAGAAAGTGCAGGGTTTTTAAAAGGGAAATGGCGATTGATGTCCAAATCCCTTACCCCACCAGATGTACTTGTATCTAGGGAACAAAAATCACTGTTAATCAAAGTACAAGTTTCAACCCCATCTGGAATCATCGATATGGAAGCACTTATCAACAGCAGAGCAACTGGGAACTTCATTAATGCCTGATATGCTCAGAAATGGAAGTTACCCCTCTCCTGTTATGATCTCTGACAGAGATTACCTCGGTCACAGAAAGGACTGTTTCTGCACCATATGCTGGCTTTGGATGGGAAACGGATATGATGTGGATGTGTTAGACCCTCCCCTGGAGGAGGAACCCAAGTGGCCTGTAGCAGATGAGTGGTGACCATTCCATGGGTGGAAAGTTATTTGATCAAAGACCTTATTTCTTTTTGGATACCCAAAAGCTGAGTTTCCATTTCCACCTCAGTATTGGGGACACTTTAGGTTGTTGATCTACTTCAGATCTTCTGTCAACAACCTCTCTGTTGATGTACTAATATTTTGGCTCTCCTTATGGAGGCCTCATTGCTCTATCTTCCATTCCCCTATTCCAGTATGTCGGGCATCACCAGCCCCTTTTCATTTACCCTATCTTCGGACTACCTCATTCCTTGCCTCATGTGAGGTGCAGCACTTGTAGATCTCGATCTACAGTGCCTCTTCCTTTCCATAATAGGGATCTATACCTTAGGGGATCACTATAAATATGGTAGCCATCTGTACTTGTAGCCTCAGCTAGATCTATGCAATCACAAGTGTGGTGTCTAGTTTCCTCAGTGTGAAAGAGTCACTGCAGCAATTACCTTTGGATTTCTATTAGTCTTCGTGCTACTATCGAGTGCATGCTGCAATAAAGGATCAGACTAGGTGTCACGCTTGTCCAGCGTAACATTAGATCTAGCTGAACTATCACCCCTTGTATTACCAAGAAGGGTACCCACCAACAGGCAAGATTTCGTCAAAGTACAAAGCCCCAGCGGATTCTGACTCGGACTCCAGCCATATCGACAGACAAGCTGAGGCCATCTGAAACACCCCAGTTTCTCTTCACTCTATTCGAATCCCGGGAAGAAGCAGAATTGCTGGGACATCTCATCCATCCCTCACCAGTCAATACCACCTGCATCAATGAACTCCTATGACAGAATCCCAGTCTCCGACTCCTACTTTGGAGACTATCCAGCCCAGAAGGAGTCCATCTCCTATACCTGTTGAACTACCACCTGTATCTCTGGATACTTCGAGAAGGGAGCCAGAGTCTCACGAGAACAGACCACCCACCCCAGAACCAGAACCAATCCAGGTAGATCTTGACGAAGAAGATCAGAACCCTACCCCCTGTACAGCAAAGATGTCCACAAGAGAGCTCAAGGCAGGATGCCCAGCAGACTTTTCAGGATAAGCAGAAGATGCTAAGTGGTGAATATTATCTATGACCGCTTACTTCCTCATGAACAAGGACCTCTATGATACAGAAAATAAGAAAATCTTAACTGCCCTGAATAAAATGAGCAAAGGAAGAGGAAAAGTATTTGCTGAAGGATGGTATACATCACATGACGATGCCTCAGATGAAGAAAAGAAGAAGAAGAAATGGGCAGACTTCACAAACAAATTCGTGAACTCCTTTGTATCTGAAGAATCCCACAAGGACAGCCGAAGAAAACTCACACAGATGCATATGAAAAGGGGACTGTCTACTATGATGAATCTCCAGGAATATGTCCAAGACTTTCAGCTCGAAGCCACCAACTCTAAGGAAAAGAGTGAAGGTGCACTATGTGAATGGTTTGTCAAAGGACTAAACTTTGACATCTCCTCCCCCATCGTCTTAGTCAAAGAACTGGATACCCTCAAAGAATGGATTGACAAGTCCTACCAACGAATGAGATAAATAGAACGTGAAAGAGACTTACAAGGAAACTGCCTCTTCTACTCAGGAAATGGAGGAGGAAGAACCAGGGACTCCAATGCTATGGATGTAGATGTCATCAGATTATCCCCAGTCGAGAAAGCCAAACATATCAGGGAAAACAGATGTTTCATATGCCATAAGGTCAGCTGCTCTACTAGGAAACACCCAAGGGATCGCCCTCAGGGACAAGGAAACAGCCGAGGAAACCAAGGAAAACCCCAGGAAAATGTCCGGGAAGTAAAAGACGAACCGGCAGAAGTAGCCAATGAATATGTAAAGAAACTGACAGCAGAAAAGAAGGTTAACCAGGAAGATCTTCTACAAGTATTGAAACAGGTGTATGATGAAGACTATACACCAATGGAAGAAGAAGGAAAAGAAGCAGAGGAAATGGTAGCAAAGGTGGAAGTCCAATCCACCTTCTCCCCAGAAATGATCGCTCGCATTGCCAAAGTAAAGGATTTTTAAGGAGGGGGTGTGAAATCGTGTCATGACTCCCTAGACTTCCATCTGTACTTGTATCAAAAGATCCCAATGTAATCCAAATCCCAATTCTCATACACGACCTAGACAGAAAAACCATGATAAAGACAAAAGCCCTAGTAGACTGTGGAGCTACCAACTGCTTTATGGATCTATCATTTGTGAAAAGACACAACCTACCCCTGGAAAGGTTATAACAACCAAGAAATGCCATCAATGCTGACAGAACCAAGAATGCAGGAGGAGAGATATGATATAAAGCCACAGTAGAATTAGAAATCTCTGGATAAAAAGAGAAATGAACATTCATGATCATAGGATGCGGAAAGACAGACCTCATCCTGGGAATGACCTGGCTAAAGAGGAACAACCCAAACATCAACTGAATGACGGGAGAACTATCTATCCCAGACAGAACTCCAGTAAAACAGGAAAATACCGAGCTGCAACGATATCTAGTGAAATATCTATCCTGCAATCTAACCCACCCAACCGAAGAAGTAGTAATCCAACACTGTGGAGATGATGAAGACTTTGAAGAAATTAGAAAAACTACTATATCAACTGAGTTGACTATCAACGAAGAAAAGAAAGAAGTAAAACTCCAAAAAATTCAAAAAATACAAGAAAGTCTTCTCAGAGGAAGCCACCCATTCTGTACCACCCTCACGTCCCTATGACCACCAGATAGATTTGGACAACTCTTTTACTCTGAAATGAGCTAAAAACTACCCTCTCAACCCAATGGAAAGCAAAGCATGTCGAAAGTTTTTAGATGAACAACTAGCAGCAGGAAAGATCAAACCATCAAAATCCCCACAAGCTTCCCCATTCTTCTTTGTAGACAAGAATGACAGGAAATTAAGACCTTGTCAAGATTATAGATACCTAAACTCCTATACAGTCAAAAATGCCTATCCCTTGCCACTTATTTCAGACCTAGTTGACAAAGTGAAAGAATCTAAAATATTCACCAAGATGGATGTATGATGGGGGTACAACAATGTCCTCATCAGACCTGAAGATCGGTGGAAGGCCGCCTTCATCACCTCTTTTGGGCTATTTGAACCAACTGTAATATTTTTTGGACTGTGCAACTCTCCCGCTACCTTCCAAGCTTTAATGAATGACATCTTCGCAGACTATATCACGGAAGGGTGGTTGATCATCTATATGGATGATCTATTGGTTCACTCCCCATCTCAGGAATTACAAGACGAAAGGACTCAAAAAGTCTTACAAAGAATGATGGAGCACGAACTATACCTAAAATTGGAAAAGTATACATTTGATGCAAAAAGATGGACTACCTAGGAATAATCCTCTCTGAGGATAAACTATCAATGGACCCTACCAAGCTCAAAGCTATAGAAGGATGGCTCCCACCGACAACCGTCAAGGAAACCCAATCTTTTCTTGGGTTCTGTAACTTCTATCGAAAGTTCATCCCTGGGTTCTCTGACATCTGTAAACCCCTAGTAAATCTCACCATGAAGAACCAACAATGGCAATGGACCCAAAAAGAAAATGATGCATTCCTCACCCTAAAAAAGCACTTCCTCAGCTGACCTGTACTATCCATCCCTGATCCCAAAAAACCCTTTTATGTAATGATGGATGCCTCCCTCGGCGCAACTGGGGGAATTCTTATGCAGAAAGACAGAAATGGCAATCTTCACCCCTGCACTTACAGGTCTTCTACCCTATCCCCAGCAGAAAGGAACTATGATATCTATGATAAGGAACTTCTAGGGGTAATCCACGCTCTGGAAGACTGGAGACATTACCTATGAGGAACAGAAAATCAAGTAATGATCATGATGGATCACAAAAACCTACTATATTTTAAAGAACCTCGAAAACTCACTAGATAACATGCCAGATGGCAACTATTTCTACAGGACTACGACCTCACTTTCCTCCATGTACCAGGAAAAGAACTGACCCTGGCCGACACCTTATCCCACAAAGACCTCCCCTCCACTACCACTGATAATGAAGACCTCCTCCTTCTACCAGACAATCTCTTTGTGTGAAGTATCGACTTGGCACTCCAAGAAAAGATCACCCATTCCTCCTCAACCAACCCCCTAGTTCTAAAAGCCCTCCAACATCTGGAAGATGGCATTACCGCCCCTCTTCCCTGTTCTTCCCCCAAAGACTGGACATTCACCAACAGAAAACTATACTACCAACATTGACTGTACATTTCCGAATCCTCTCGCCATCCCCTAGTGCACTCCCTTCATAACTCCCTAATCGGTGGATATAGTGGTCAATATAAAACCATCCAAACCCTTTCTAAGGATTACTGGTGGCCAGGAATGACAGCCTTCATCCATTGTTATATTGCCGGTTGCCCCATCTGCCAATCAAACAAAGTGCTCACCCATCCCACTGCTCCGCCGCTCACCCCTATTCCAACCACAGCCACCCGTCCCTTCCAACATATCTCCATGGATCTAATCACAGACCTTCTCCCGAGCAACAGATCTGATAGCATTCTGGTCATGGTCGACCATGGGCTTACTCGGGGGGCAATTTTCATCCCAACTACCAAAATGGTATCCGCAAAAGGGATAGCATCCCTTTTCCTACACCATGTATTCAAATGATTCGGCCTACATGACAAAGTAATCTCTAATCGAGGCCCACAATTTGCCTCTGCTTTCACAAGAGAACTAGCCCAACTACTTGAATACAATGTAGCACTCTCCACTGCCTATCACTCACAAACTGATGGGGAAACTGAATGAGTAAACCAGGAGTTAGAAAACTACTTACGAATTTACTGCTCAAACTTACCCAACAAATGGACAGATCTCCTCCCCATTGCCGAGTTCCACCATAATGCTACCACCCATTCCACAACTAAACAATCCCCATTCAGTACTATGATGGGATATGAATCACACTCTTACCCTCCTCTAGGAAAAACCTTTATCCCTGCTGCAGAAAATCATCTAAAAATGATAGAAAATGCCTGAGAAGAAGCCAAAGCTGCCCTTATCTTATCTCAACAAAATATGACGAAGAAAACCCAATCAAACTTCAAACCATGGAAAATAGGAGACAAAGTTTGGCTTTTCAACAAAAACCTAAAAATACCATATATCTCCTGAAAACTCATACCAAGAAGAGATGGCCCCTTTGAAATCATTAATGTTCTTTCCCCACTTATGTACCAACTGAAGTTACCACCAACCTGGAAGGTTCATGACGTATTCCACACCTCCCTTCTTTCCCCATTTACCCAGACGGAAGAGTACGGAACTCCATTTACCAAACCACCCCCAATGGAGATAGATAACGAAGAAGAATACAAGATTGATCAGATCGTGAACCATAGAGGACCTCCTACCTGGCGACAATACCTTGTCCACTGGACAGGATATCCCTCTTCGGAGGATACTTGAGAAAAAGAAAATAACTTTACCAATGCAGATGAAGTATTAAAAACCTATAAAAACCAACATGCTCTCTAACAACATGCATTCCAAACAACCCTCCATTTATACTCCATTTTACCACTTCTCTTTGAAACCCCAGAAAAATCCCAAACTCATTTGAAAATTCTCTCACATTTCCATCTTCATCCCCAGATGATGAGTACACTTTAACCAGATTCACATCAAAGAACACTCTTTCTACTGCGGTATCCCCTATTGTCCTTATCACACTTCCCCCTGGTGATCTCTCACAGTGGCATATTCTAATCAAACCCACATTGATCTGCTTTGCACCAGCCGACCTTACCTATACAATTCTGTCATCCCTACTATCTTTCCTGTCAATATGAACGTTTATCTCTCTTCTGTTTCAGACATTTATATTCTAGATACCTTACCTGTCTCCAAACAATGATGACTTTATGCCCTCTTCCTTGTCACCCCCACCACTCTCGAACACCTTCTCAACCACGATGATCTATGGTTCCCTTCCCCCCTCCTCACGACCATCTTCTCCTACAGAAGCCTCACCATGGTCAGAAATGTGGCAGCCACATCACCTGACTTTCCCAATAACACTACCAATGCCCTTGAAGAATCCATTGAGCACATTCTGGACACCCTCCACCACCTCAACTTCAACAGAACCATCAGATCCCTCCCCACGATTCCCTTACTCAACTTTGTCAAACAGGTGTTCCAAGACCAACCCCAGTTTATTAGACTCAGAGGATATCACTCAGGAAGATATTATAGAAGTATCATCTGAGCTAGCACTGAGAATTTCACTGATGCGATTATCTCGGCTAACTGGGTCCCCCCTCTCCCACACCACAGCCCAAGCGGAAAGAATCCTCATTCCAGAACGTCTCTTACCACCTCATCTCCTGAGTCATCTGATGAAGGACAAGGAACCCTCCCCGTACCACCTGCAATCCCTTATCCAACACTTCACTGTAGATGATGCAAGGGAACAGACCACACCATCACTGCCTGCCAAAACTACACCTGCCCCTACTGTCACAGTGTCGCCCCTGGACATGGTCCCCATCGTTGCCCAGAATGACCCTGCTCCCCTGGGTCAGAGAACGAGGATGGATCTATGGCATGAATCGGGGTTTCAGCCATACGATGGAGGAAATGTTACGATCTCTGACAGAGATTACCTCAATCACAGGAAGGACTGTTTCTGCACCACATGCTGGCTTTGGATGGGAAACGGATATGATGTGGATGTGTTAGACCCTCCCCTGGAGGAGGAACCCGAGTGGCCTGTAGCAGATGAGTGGTGACCATTCCATGGGTGGAAAGTCGTTTGATCGAAGACCTTATTTCTTTTTGGATACCCAAAAGCTGAGTTCCTGTTTCCACCTCAGTATTGGGGACACTTTAGGTTGTTGATCTACTTCAGATCTTCTGTCAACAACCTCTCTGTTGATGTACTAATATTTCGGCTCTCCTTATGGAGGCCTCATTGCTCTATCTTCCATTCCCCTATTCCAGTATGTCGGGCATCACCAGCCCCTTTTCATTTACCCTATCTTTGGACTACCTCGTTCCTTGCCTCATGTGAGGTGCAGCACTTGTAGATCTCGATCTACAGTGCCTCTTCCTTTCCATAATAGGGATCTATACCTTAGGGGATCACTATAAATATGGTAGCCATCTGTACTTGTAGCCTCA
>JBBPJU010000579.1:0-20458 GCA_038088875.1 Austroboletus festivus
CCCCTCCAACAAACCCATGAACATCGGAACCAACTCCCATTTCGACGCTTACGAATTCAGCCATCTACAGTCCCCACCGTTCCCCCACACGCCTTCCTATAATGGCTCGTACCAAAACTCCCCCTACTCGGGCCATTCTGAGCTCAGCTACGATCCTGATGGCCCAGATGGATTTGCCCTCCTGGGTGATGGTCTCGACGGCCTCGCTCCTCGCGAGGATTATGATCCTTCCGAATACGACCCTCCGAACTCTTCCGGTCTCCTCGTCTTTGATGGCGACTTCGTGACCGGCCTCGATCCCAATAGCGCCCATGTATCTGTATCTGTTGCACCCGTCACAATCGACCAGCATTCCCCTCGTTCTTATGATCACAGCTCCCCTTCAAGTAATGAGGGTCGCCCTCATAGTCGCGCTTCCTCCGTTTCTTCAAACCCACCGATTCTCCCCCACTCCTCCCCTCATCTCGATGTCGCACATAACTTTGAAAATCTGCGCTTCGAGTCCCCTAACTGGCGGCTTAATCAGCTACCAGGCGAGAGAACCTTGTCTCCCCCGAGGAAAGCCCAGTCTCCTCCTCAGCTTCTTATTCCAGACAGCAGCCCTTCCCTATTTCCCCAAGAAACTCCCATGATTAACGCCCCGGAAGGCGATGGCGGCTTCGTCTCAAGTGGTCCCCAGCTTCACATCGTCCCCGCTACCCCCGTGAGTGGTGGCGGAGCGGCTTCACAGGGTGTTCCTTTCCAATCCACCCTGGAAACCCTCCATCAAGGTAAGTTCATTGATATCATCACGGCTATTTCGGGAATTCCATCCTTACCATATTTGTCCGGTATGCGTTTTACTTCCGAAATAGGCTCGTCACAAAACGGGTCACAACAACAAGCGACAACACCCCCATGGGATCAACAACAAATTCAACAGACCGAGGTTTCCCAATCACTCGGGGTACCACAATTCCATGAACAGGCCGCACAGCTTTTCTCCCACAGCCACACTTCTCCTAGGGGGCTGTCCATGGGTCCCCAAGTACATCCCGATGGTACAAATACCTTCCTCTTTCCAAACGTTCCCCCTCGTACGCGTAGCAAGTCCGATACCGCATCCTCGCTGCGTCCCCAGTTCTGGAATAACTCCATCATGACCCAAGACCATCTTCATGCTCTCGAAGGCTCTGCTATCGACGACTCGGTTTCTGCCATCAGCCTTCATGATATACCACCCCCATCCAACGCTGCTTCCACACAGACATCGTTCTCTCTCTCAAACGCCAATCTTCCTCAGTTCAACTTTAATCCTTCAGGTAATAACATGTCGGCCTATCTTATGCCCGGCGATCTTACTGCTGTTGGTATTCGTCGAGCCAAATCTGATAGTGGTCGTCCAGGTCATAATCGCTTGTCACGCTCGGAGGATATGACTTCTTCCATGCCCTATCCTCCCTCATCCCAACAGGAATTCATTAATCGCCAATTCCTGTACCCACAGGAGACTGTGCCTTCTATTCGCGGTCATTCTCGCAGAGCCTCCTCTGGATCACGTGGTGGAGGCGATGGAACTTGGAGTGCATTGTCTTCCAACCGCCCGAGTCCATACCCAAGCCCATCAGCAAGCCCACGCATCCGATACGAAGACCTTCCCAACGTTGCACTCACCGGTCGGCCACCCTCAATGCTCCGTCCGGACACTCCGCAGCCCAATCCGGCGACTATGATCACCGTCTCAAAGCAGACAGTGACGAGCGAACGCACAGCTGGTGCAAGCCACCGTCGCAGGAAGCAGGATGCCAACTTTTTGTGTCCTGTGCCAGGCTGTGGCAGTACGTTCACAAGAAGCTTCAACTTGAAGGGTAAGTAAAGTCGACTATGTTGGTTTACCTCATAAGCTAACTGCATTATTAGGTCATATGAGATCCCACAATGAGGAGCGTCCCTTCCAGTGCAAGTGGCCTGGCTGTGGCAAGGGTTTTGCACGACAGCACGATTGCAAGCGCCACGAGCAGTTGCATTCCAATTACCGTCCCTTCACCTGTGAGGGCTGCAACAAAACATTTGCTCGCATGGATGCCCTTAACCGACATTGTAAGCATGCTTTGTCGATCAATGCTGACTATGGCTAATTGCCCGCTGTCCAATAGTGCGTTCTGAGGGTGGCGCCGAGTGTCAGCGCATTTTAGACGCCGCTAAGGACTCGGAAAAGTTAGCAGTTACCAAGACCGAAGAAAAGGGGTGGCCTGGCATGAGTGTCATGGTTTAATGCCTGATCACGCTGATTCGTCTGTACCGCAAGTCACCATCAATAATCAAGATAATTTAGCATTGTATCTTCTTACTGTTGATTACCATACACACAGGGACATCTGCGGCTTTTTGCTTTCATTTCGCTTTCCCCTCCTACCCCGATTATTCCCATCTCCTGCGTCATTTATACAGATATTGATTACACGCTCCACCAACCATTACCCTCCCTCATGGTATCATTTCTCGTTGTTGTGTTTACGCAGCTCTGGTCGTCTTTTTTTAATTATTTGCTTTCCCTTTCGTTCCCTCTTATGATTGATGTTCATTCTTGTAGCGTAACATCCGTAGATATTGGTGGACATCAGTCAACCTAACATATTTATGTAACTGAATTGAAACGGCTTGGCAAAGTAAACTCGCTAATATATCCTCTTTGTCTCCTTTTTCTTCTTTTGTGAGCATGCCGTGGAATGGATCAGGCAGTTTCGATGCAAATGAGCCTCAAGGCATGCACGAGGTCAGGGGATCGTTTCGATCGGAGAAGCGAGAGCGAATCTCTATCCCAAATACGTATGAAGTGCTAAGCGAGAGGGTTAGCGAGGGTGCGGTGTACACAAGTATGCCCGAGAAGAGGAAGTCGAATCCCCGGAGTCGGGTCAAGTACGAGTGGGATGGTGGACGTCCACAGGATGGATGTTGGGCGAGAAGTGGGGGAATAATTTGTCCATGCTATCACGTTTCCGCCGCGACGGGACGTTGCGAGGCACCCTCATACTAGCGACTGGGACGTTGAATTTTTTTTTCTGGCACGCCACATTGTTCATGGCATATTGCATCGCATTCAGTTGTTCTGCCAGTGGTGATCAGGTCTCAGGGACGAGGCTCGACTCCGGTGCGAGACTCGAATGAGCGTGTTATCGGCGATCAATACTATCATTAGGTACAGTATGTCCAAACGTCGTGCACTGCAATCAAATGTGGGCCCAGTTGCCATTTGGATCACGATTGAATTACCATTAGGGAGTGCTAATAGTGGCCTGAGAAGGCGGTGTTTCATATACAACGTACGACGTGATGATGGAATCATGGTGTTGACGCTGAATCTATCTCACTAGGCTGCTCTGTCCTGATGATGCCTTTTCTCCTTGTGGAAAAAGGTTTGGGTCGCCTTGACACTGCCTCGGCCACTGTTCCTTTCCTCCTGGTCTTTCTTATCTTATGATGAGATGATGATCACGCGTGATAATGTGGTGCAAAACGACGCGTCATACCAACTGTAAACTGTCAGACTCGAACGGAGTCATGGTACGTACGCACGAGAAAAAGGACGGCCCCGGCATCCGGTATCCCGGGATGTCCGGCAAGTTCCGACCGGGGAGTATGTCGAGAACCGGTGAACCATCGAACATCGAACGCGTTGAATGAAAGAAGACCAGACGCACGATGCAGTGCGGTTTGAGTGGAAGGGCCCGGGCCGCGGAAAAAATTTTGGGTTCCGGGACGATGTGATCGAATGGAACGCGTTGAATGCGCCACCTGGCCAACATGCTGGTTCAGACATGTCTGCATCGTTCGAAATCCACCGTCGTATGATGCCGAGAGAGAAAAAAAAAAAAAGTGCGTGCGTGCCCGTCTGGCTTCTGATTCCGGTTTGGACGGTGGACGCTCTGTTTAGCCACAAGACGTGTACATCGCCACAGATGCCGGTGAGGTGAGGAGTACGTAGATGCTTTTTCTCACCGTCCATAACCCCCGTTTTCCGGCTGACGAATGGACTCGGGGACTGCCATCATAAGTCACCCATACGGAGCGTGCGCAGGCGCAGTGCACAGCCTTGCTCGTCACATATTCCGCCCTACATTCGTTCTGTTCCCTTCCCCTTGTCAATTGGACACGGTCACATCGAACTGATCGACATAATCTGTCCTGACCCGACGGCTCGGAGTATGAGGCATCCTGTGCTCCTCTTTTTTTATTTTCATTATTTATTTTTCAAGTCACGCGGTATCGTGACTAGACGCCGGTGATGAGATAGCATGACGGTTCCCCATTTCTTCTCGCCACTCTCTCCTTGCGCTTCGGCATCTCCGAGAACGACGGTGCCTGGTGCATTTTTGAGATTTTAAGACCTCGGTGAGATCCAGCACCGAGGCGGTGTTTCGTCCGTCCCGATGCCTCTCTCCCTCCCCTCGTTTCTTTCGCGCCGGTTGAATTGACCGGTTGAGACCGGTTCCTGGTGGCCTGGGGAGCCCATTCTGGGCACGTACCTTGTAGAGAGACTCCAAGCTGGTTGTCACATATCCCACATACTGTACCACGATTACAACACTGACAGATGCGTAGTAACCCTCGGACGTCGTCCCCATGGGTTCCTCTATGGTGGCACCTGTCTATCTGGCCGTCTCGCACAGATATGATCTCCACTTAAACGTGGACGGTGTGAACAATAAATACGGAAACAGTGCGATGAGGTGACGATCAGTCACAGACACCCACGCGTGTCCCATCAAAGAGATGAGGTACATGTGTGCAGAGAGGGGGGGAAGAGGCGATGCTTAGTACGTACGCTTTCGGGGACGTGTCTAGTCCCATTGGGGTAAGTTGGATACCCTGAACGCGTTTGGGTCGGCGCAAAAGCGATTGCGCCCATGCAATCCCGTCACGTCAGTGCGAGTATTGTCTTTCTATGCTGATTGGTGCGTCGTCCGGTTAAATGCCGGGGTGGTTCGATAGACTCGGAGAGTGTACATGCACGCATGTGTGCAATCACGGCAAAGACGTCATTCGAAGCCGCAAAACGACTTGGCGTTTGACATTTTGGCGCTTGAGGAAAAAAGAAAGGTCCGGGAGAAGAGAAGGGGTACTCTTCTGTACTCTAGTCCCACATCGTGCACACAATGACAGCGACCTGTGTGTGTCATCGACCCGACGGAACCAACGTGAACGATGAGGGCTTTTTCGGTCCCTGCCGCATCAGTTCTGTTACTGCTGCTGACGAGGTCCGAGGCATCAGAAGAAGAAAAAGTAGCCACGTTGCGTGATATCTTCTCGATGCCGACAAACTTTGATGGCGACTTTGGAACCTACTCGGGGGTCGGAGTCAACGTCACATCTGGCATGGTCTGATGTTGCTTACGGTTATCGCTGACATATCGTCGTGTCTCGAAGTGGAATGGGGTTGTCCTAATCGTATGAAAGTGGCTGATCGGTCGGATGGGCTTGGATCACGGTGAGTCAGTGAGCGCTGTTAGCTGCGGGAGATGAGTAACAACAACTGACAAAGGTGCTACAATATTCGCACGTGCCTACGGCGAATAAAACATTGAACTAAACAGACTAGATGGCGGTGGGATTAGGTTGTCAGTGACATGTAAACGCCAACCAGATTTCCGCTTGATGAGATGCGAAAGGTCAGAGCCATATCTGGATAGGGATGTCTTATGGGAGACGAAAATGAACAGGAAATTCATTGTATGTAAGAATACCGCGCTAAAATCGCACACAAATACTTACAGTTAACGGCGAGGATGATAAGGTTCGCCCAGCCTCATCCCACAGCTGATCATAGATGCATTTGGTGCGTATATGCTACGGTCAACAGACATGAAGGAACTTGGAACTCGGAGCTTGGAAAATCAGGTGGATCGGCTGTGTTGGCCGTGCAATGTTGCGGTCGGGAGAGAAGGAAGAACGATTGATTTTTAGACCGATCGAGGAAGATGTCATCTCACCTCCCCATTTGATATGTCGCTGGTGGTTCGATCCGTATCTGGTCTGAGTGCAAACGCAATCCATCGCTCGAGCTGATCGGAAATTTGGATAATTTATCTCTTGAAATCGTTACTTGTACTGCGAAGCAGCGCATTGGTTAGATGACCAAACTTATTCGTCGAGTGGCTGTTCATAAACTTTGATTGCGTATCCATTCCTATCAAAAAAGAAATGAAGTCCAACGAAAATGCGCTGTTTCTGGGCGGCAGGTTAATTCATATCATTCCAGTGAGCAAGACACTGCGAGCGCCCGCACCGCCAATCACACCGCCACGACGGTCCTGCAATGCCATTTTCAAATCGTATTTCTAGTAATCGTTCTCTTCAGGCAAGCATGGACAACTCGCTTTTGCATCGTCGCCGAAATAGATGAGCAGTGCTTCCAGAATAGAATTCCCGCCAATGAGTGCACGGGTGACCATGAAATATCTGCATCATTGAGCAATGATATATATGAGATCCTACCAATGGCCAGAAAAACAACAATAACCAACCTTAACATCACCGATTTTGTTCGTCACATCCAGGCTGTGCGGCAAGTGAAATCCGCAGTTCCAAACATCCACTCGGGGATATCTTAGCCGGGAAGAGAGTTTTGATATAGTTTTGTGTCCCAGGACGCCCAAAAACAGGATATCCTAGAGAAATGCCATGTTGGTTAAAGAAATTTTGCACCTATGGTCGTAGTCCTCTGGCTTCATTGTAGAGTCGCGCAGTAAAATCGTGCCGTCGGATGAGGCTGTGGTTATGGCAGGATTTGCAAAGGCTGTAAGAAGTACTTGCGCTCATGTAAATGCTAGCATAATGGGAACAGCCTCTCCGCCAGCTCCACCATTGGTATCGTGATGGCTCTTTCCTTCACTGATCGGTAAGTCCAGGTTCTGTCGTCAGACCTCGCAAGGTGCTCAGGGGAAATGACCGAATAGAGAACAATGCTTCTTTGGAAAGAAAAGGGCCCTTGTTGATACCTGTATTAGTTAGTCCAAGTCTTGACCTTGTACTCGTCACTGGCTATCACCGGTAGTGTGCCCAGGCCTGCAGTTCCTTTCAGCCAAGAGAAAAGAACCGATGAAAATTCCTCTTTGGAGACGGTGTTTCGTTGGCCCTACTGAGACGTTTCATGGGAATGGATATGGTGAGTAGAGTGTCATACGCCTTGTTCTGATGGAAATAAATTCAAGCCAATCCTGCTCACGAGGCTACACATGCCTCTGTCGAAGCGGAGTCGGTAAAGTTCTGCTGCGGAGAATTCGATTCTGTGGTGGTTAACCTAGCCTGGATATAATTCATCCTGAAACAATGGATGAACGCGAGGACATGCTCAACTTACAGCATTCCCGTCCCTAATCATTGATAAGCTACGACATGGAGGAGCATTGTATCTTAAACGTCTTCGGTCGTAATACCACTGGCAACGTGTCGTCGGAGAATATTCTGGGTGGTATGGTTGCATGAAACAGGGTAGCCTGCATAATGAGAAGCTCGAGGAATTGGTTATCCATGTTACTGCATCTACTTTCCCGGAACAAGGCGTCTGCTCAGGGTCTCGAGCTGAAACACGGAAGCAAACTGGTGAACCCACAGGCACAAAGGTGCTGGTTATCTTCTACGCGGCTACAACACCAACGCCGCAGGAAATATGCCCCGAAGGACAATCTTTGAGCCTATGTTACAGACAAGGTTTTAGCAGGGACACCTTTTTCTCGATAGCTCGAACAAACTCACGGGTGAATTCCGCAGACGTAAACGGAAATGGGCGCAATCTCTGTCACTGTAAGTAGATCATTATTCGTCTATGAAATGAGTTCAGCAATTCGTTTTGAAGACAATTTTGTCTTCCTTGACTTAGTTATCAACCAAAGTTTTAGATGTCGGTGTTGGTGTTGGTATCGGGAGAAAGTTGATAGTTCCCACGATTGTTTCATTAACCTTGCGTAAGTTTTACAGTAATTGATATGATCATGACACTGCCTGGTTCGCTACGACAATGTAGTTTTTATCTGATCTATGCACACACTCGCTGACAGTGTTACTTGCAGTGCAATGGGATGAGCTGCTGCTTGTTTCTCGTGGGCATTCTCGAGATGCCCAGTTGCTCAGTAAAAGTTGTATGTACTAGCTGGCATCGCACAGAGGACCATAAGATCATTAAACTCATCTCCAAACACCCTATACGCGTCCAGCGATTTTCATCAACAGGTCAGCCCCTCTCATTCTGCAAGCCGTCAAAGTGGTATAATGGTATCCTACCCAAATTGGCATCATGGTCAGCCTCATATCTGCTCGTACATAAAACTGCCAGAATGTGTGTTGCTGCTTCGAACACCCCATTCCATCGCATCCGCCATGAAGTTTTCTCTACTTCTCTCGATAGTCCTGTCCCTTGCGATGCATGCGAGCGCGAGGCCTACCATCTGGGACGGGCGCATGCGAATTCCGTTGGACCGAGGCTCCCGCCACGCGGCGAACCCCGCACCAGTATATGTGGCCTCGGGAGAACGGTTCATGGGTGCCAAGAGGGCTCAAAAGCTCGTTCGTTTTACCTACGAGTACGCGCTCCCATTTCGTCCTTGTCTCCTTGCTCGATGTCCCGGGTGGCGTACAGGAAGTACAAGAACACCTTTGTGACGTACGAACGGAATACGGGCTCGCGCCATCCACTCGACAAGATACAGAGATCGTCGTCGAACAACCTGTCTAAGCGCGCAGACAGTGATACCGTGCCCCTTACAAATGTTTTCGCAGAGTTGTGGTACGGTACCATCTCGGTCGGAACGCCGCCCAAGGACTTCATAAGTAAGATGCCGCCCCTTGTATGAGGACACCATCGTAATATTTTCTTTTCTTTTTTGATCAGTGGACTTCGACACCGGTAGTTCTGATATCTGTGAGCGCCCCGCACCTTGAATCAGGAAGGCTGACACTATCTTTTTTTGAACAGGGCTGTCCGATGTTAACTGTGTTGGTTGTTTCGGGAATCAGCAGTACGATCCTCAGGAGTCAAGCACTTCTCAGAGCGTCTCTCGCGTGCCTTCTGCATTGTCATACGGTTCAGGAACGGTCTACGGATTCGAGATTGCAGATGTTGTCGAAGTGGGTGGATACAATGTGAGCGTTCATACTTGTTTGTGTTCGAACAGTGACTGACCTGCATAACCCGCCAGCTCTCGCAGCAAGGGATGCTCGACGTCGAGTTCATGTCATCAGATTTCTGGTCCACTATGTTCCCCGTGGACGGCATAATTGGCCTTGCATTCAAGGATATCTCGGGATTGTCTTCGGACCCAGTGATGTACAACCTGAATACAAGCGGTCTCCTTCCTGAACCCAAGTTCGGCTTCAAGCTCTCCACAGACCCTGGACAAAGTGCATTGACCATCGGTGGCGAGGACGGCAGCGCATACAAGCCCGAAACCCGCGTGGATGTCCCGGTGACGGTTCCAGGATACTGGCAGGTTGTATTGGAAGGAATGAGTCGGGCCGGAGACCAAGTTTTGGGGGCCAACAACGTACCTGCGATCGTGGATACTGGCAGTACGCTCATTATCGGGTCATGCGATATCGCAGACGAATACTTTGCGAGCATCCCTGACGCAACGTGTGGACCTTGCGAAGCCGCCAGCACATGTACTGGTATGTCGCTACTTCGAGTCTATGTGGCGAAACGTTTAAATTCATTCCCTGCAGTTCCATGCGCTACCATTAACGAAACGGCACCGACGATGAGATTTGGAGGGAAAAGTTTCCAAGTGTCTAGCGATTCATGGAACCTCGGCCCCGTCGACAACTCATCGACAAGTTGCGTCGCTGGCCTGGGAAAATCTGGTGTGTCCTCCTCGATCTGTATCATTGCAGCTAGAGACTGATTTATGTTGACAGATTTCGATACGCCAGTGGTAGTGCTCGGCGGCGTCTTCTTGCAAAACGTCTATACCACACTCATTTTTTGGGGCTCTCCTTCGGTTGGCTTTGCGGAGCTTGCTTGATAGTCCACCCTTGTTCGTTTTTCCTTCTTTTTTCAGAGGCACGACATTCTCGTACCTATATTCGTGGGGACTTATGCGATGTACGGAGAGTAGGAGGACAATATTGTTAACCACTAAATCCTAGCTGTTGGCGGTGCATTCCACTGAGCAACGACGACTCGCTGCGGCGTGATGAAATATTGGGTTTCATTCGACGACCAGAGCACCCCGACATGTTTGATCGGTCTTCCGATTTAATCGTGCGGTAAAATCGTACCGCCGGGCGAGGCTGTGACTTGAACAAGATTTGCAAGGGGTGAACCAAATCTCAGCGCTCGTACAAATACAGGCTGTATTGGAACAGCCTCTCTGTTGACTCCGTTGTTGGCAATGATGACCCCTTGTATCGGTGAGCTCAGCCTTCACTGCTAGATACGGAAGGCGCATGGTGTACATCGAGGGCGGCGTTTCCTTTGGGAAACTGGTATTCGTTTTGATAAAAGTGGTAGACGAAAGCTTGGTTTTAGGGGGGTTGGTACCTAGATCTGACCATGTCCAGAGGTTCAATTGGCCCTCTTGCCGTTTGCTACACGCGTCCTATTCTAGCAAACAAGACCGTTAATGAGTGCCCTCTTCATTGAAGGTGGCAAGACACAGTACCTGGTTTATCCTACCGTGGTGTTTCGTAGGACCCAGTGCGAACTCATGCAGAACCACAGGCAGAATTACAACGTAGGCATACCCTGCTGACGAAACCCAAGGAACATGGGCGTTGAAATATCTAGAACTATTCAACGACGTATCCCACTGCTGAAAAGTTCGCATTCGGCTAAGCATGGTGGGGGACGTACTTTGCAGCAAATACATCCTGACCAAGGACGAAGACCGTGTCTTTGACGTTCTCCACTAGCATGTCACCGACAACTTCGTGGGGTTGGTCATTATACAGTAAACGGTGATTCATCCAGAAGCAGGCTTTGAACCAAGCCTCGAATCATGACCCCAAACGCCTATGTGAGGGAAAGAGCCCATTGTACAGCCTACTAGGCTATTTTCTCTCATTTACAGTAAGGAAAATCACGGACAGCTGTGCTGGGACGTACTGCTGAAAAAATCGGATTTGCCAGAGTAGGCTCAACGATGCAATTCGACTAGAAAATCGTTTCTGCCAGAGAGTCGATTCCGTCATTAGTCCAAGCGTTCTCGGGTAACCTATTGAAAGTCGCTAGGGGTCATTCTCACGTTCATGACAGCCCATCTCGACTTGTTTCTATTCCATGTAGTATCGACCGTACGTGCAGCCAACAGGGCGAACCTACTTCATGATCCAGCTTACATCCCGCGATTTCATACTCACTGAGCGCTGATATGTCGGACGGCCATCACTCCATCCTTGCCAGGTCACCAGGCTTGTAGGATGGCCCTCTACGCTCAGAGGTCAGCCTCCTCTACCCTTTCCGTCAGCCGTGGGCGATTCTAGAATGGCATCATGGTCAGCCTCATATCCATTCGTCAAGTATATAAACTGCAGTGCGAGTGCGGCTCCTCCCAGCACGCTCGCTCATCCAATCTGCCATGAAGTCCTTTCTATGCTTCTCGATCACCCTGTCCCTCGCGATGCTTGCGAGCGCGATTCCTACCACCTCAGACGACTCCATCTCGGCCGGTGCCCTCCGGATTCCTTTGCAGCGCGGCTCTCGCATCTCTGGGGACTATATGCCAGTTCATCCGGTCACGGGAAAACGGTTCATAAACGCAAAGAGAGCCCAAGAGCTTGTTAGGTTTGCTTACGAGTATGTTTTCCGTTTCGTTGTCGTTCTTCGTTCCATGTCCTGCAGGAAGTATATGAATACCTTTGCGGCGTACGAGCGGAACACGGGCTCGCGTCATCCACTCGACACACTGCCGGGATCTCCGTCGATCGGCTTGTCAAGGCGTGCGGACTCTGGAACGGTACCCCTCACAAACTATTCCGTAGAGTTGTGGTATGGTACCATCACGGTCGGAACCCCACCGATGGATTTCACAGGTAACGCGTTGACTATTGCATCAGGCTGGCATCCTGATGTATTCCCTAGCGGACTTTGACACAGGTAGCGCCGATTTGGGTGAGCACCTGGTATTTTAGACCAGAAGGGTTGGTTTACTATATATATATATTTTCCGACAGTGTTGTTTGATTCGACCTGCGTTGGTTGTTTTGGACATCAAACATATGTCCCCACCCAGTCTCGCACTTCTGAGCTTGCTCCGTACCCGCCCGCTCTCTTGCTATATGGCTCGGGCTCTGCCGCTGGACCTGAGCGTAACGATGTCGTCGCAGTGGCTGGATACAATGCAGGTCCTATTTGTCGGTTTTTTGCTCACGACTGACTTGGGTGCGCCAGATCCCGAAACAAGGGTTTCTCGATGCTATTTTCATATCGCCAGGTTTCTGGAACTTTAGTTTTCCTGTGAATAGTCTCGTTGGCCTCGGATTGCCGAGCATCTCGGGATTGCATTCGGACACGCTCGTGGATAACTTGAACCGCAGTGGCCTCCTTCCTGAACGCAAGTTTGGTTTTAAGCTTTCCACTGAGCCTGGAAAAAGCGCGTTGGTTGTCGGTGGGGAGGACCGTAGTGCCTACAAGCTCGAGACACGCGTGGATATCCCGGTGACCCATGCAGGATACTGGCAGGTCAATTTGGAAGGGATCAGTCGCGCTGGAGATCAAGTTCAGGGGAACGTACCTGCAATCATGGATACCGGCACCACGCTTATTGTCGCGCCATGCAACATCGTAGACGACTATTTTGAAACGATTCCTGGCGCAAAATGTGGGCCCTGCGCGACTGACGGTATCTGTACTGGTGCGTCGTGTGTTCATGTCGACGTGATCTTGATTTCATCTCACTCGCTACAGTTCCATGCAATATCATCAATCAGACGGCACCGACGCTGACTTTTGGAGGGAGAAACTTTCAAGTGTCCAATGAATCATGGAACCTCGGCCCCACGGACGACTCGCTTACGGATTGTATAGCCGGTATGGGAGCATCCACCTTTGGTACGTTCTTGTCCGACATGACTTGCCGTGATTAGAAGTTGACGCGTTTTGTCAGCGTTCGTGATCGTCGGGGACGTTTTCTTGCAGAACGTGTATACCGTTTTCGATTTCTTGAACTTGACTGTTGGCCTTGCGGCGCTTGCTTAACCCGCTCTCGGTCGACATTTTCTTTTTCCATTTTAGAGAGGGCTTTAGAGCTAGCACTGTAGACAGCTGAGCATAAGCCTATTCGTATTCGAGATTTTTTTTAAGTAATAACGAGCGTATGACGCTGCGGCTGCCCTGACTCCATACGGCATCCGGTTACTTGCACACCGACGATTGCTTTACGCCTTGACTACGAGCTCCTGTTCTTATTTCCTGTAACACGAGGATCTCGAGGTCGAATCTCCAACGTGTCATTACCAAGGAGCCTTTGGCTGTGCTTGACAGTCGCACCACGACCACGAAGATAAACCGGAAGGGAGACGGACGTCATTACTTTTTCCAACGCGTCCATGTCCTATCCCTCCCTTCTCCCTGCATTTCACGCCCAATCTCACTTTCAAGTATTTCCCTCTGCACCACCACAGCCTGGCGTACCTCTATTACCGCGCTCGTCACCATCCACGGTACCCCCGCCTGGCCCGAGCTCATTCAAGGCACCCGCACACAAACATGCACACCATCTGCACTCGATCCCTCCCCGTGAAAAATCTACGAGGACGCTCATCATCGACCACATGCTCTGGGTACACGCACGCACCCGCTTCCACCAAGCGCGTGCAGAGCTCGGCATGACCGACCGCACCGGCGGTGCATCGTCCCCCAATTTCCGTTTCCGCGAACGACCAGAGCAGTACGACGAAGAAGACGAACTCTCGAGCGATGGCGAGGACATAGATCAACTCAAGGCGAGAGGTGCAGGACATGGGGACCATCACGAAGATGAGGACACGCGGATGCAGAAGCAGGACTTTGCATTGGCGAGGTGTCTGAGGTTGCGCGCCATTGCGCTCGAAAAGGTCGTCTCATCCATGCTCGATCAGCCGCCGCCGTTGCATCCCGTTCCTCCCCTTAGCGATGAACTCCAATCGCCACCCGGCTCTCCAAAACGTCGTGAACCTCAGTCACCATCAAAATCGCATCCACATACACTCCCCAACGGTGTCCGTCTCCGTCTTGCGCTGGGTACGGTCATTAATGATCTGTTTGCTCGCCAGGCGCCCGTAGCGCCATATCGACATCATCATCATCCACCGCCGATCGTCGTTTCCGATTCTCTTTCGGGAAAGGGGTCGGGAGAGTCTTTATCCCCAAATGGCTCTCCGGTGCCACAAACAATGTCACCTCATCCTTCCACCAGCACAAGTCAGTCATGCGGGGGGTTAGGTGGCGTTCTTCCACCGTCCCTCGTCGCGCTTGCATCCATATCTGAAGCTCCCGGTACAAAGCCATCCATGTTTCCCTCGACCATGCCCGTTTCTGGAATACAAGCACAGCGAATCATCGTACGTTACTACTTGTCTCGTTCACGTATAGAAACTGACGGATGACCCAAGCAACCGGGTACGCAAGTCATGTGGAGCGACCGAGTTCGTACCTTGTATATGGAAGGCGCCGATCCCTCGACAGCAAACTCACCACCTGCTTTGCGCTGTCCTAGACACCTCCATACTGGATGTGAGATCTGCGTCGAGGCGAAACAACCCGTAAAAGCGCCCGGAGGGCCAGCCAAAGGAAGAAACAATAACGCTTGGGGAGGGGAGACGACGTCACGTCCTCCCCAGATCGGGTCAGGGAAGAGCATGGGTGGCAGTAGCGGTGGTATCACTGGCTGGCAAGACGGTGGTGGTATCGGCTCTGGACTTGCAAATCCTGGGGTCCATGGCAGCGTGTTGCGCAGAAAATCAAAATGGCTTCAACAGGATGCAGATGATGCCGGCTATGCGGGCTCAGGTGCAGGCAATACACGCCTTTCGGAATTGATCATTCGGTTCTTACGTCTCTCGGCACTGGTCGCGATGGAGTTAGGCCGGGAACTGGGAGATGACGAATATGAGCGCGATTCGCGAGGATCTACGAGGGGTCCTTCTGCGTCCCCGCAGTTATCGGTGCAAGCTCGAAAAGCGCTGTCAGATGGCGGAGCAAGCCCGCTCCGTCCATCCAGGCATTGGTATATGCTGCTTGCGGGATTACTTACCCGAGCCGCATTGGAAGGCTATCTTACGGGGGGTTGGAGGGGACCTGCTGCCGCTTCCTGTCTGCTTTCTGTAGGGCTTGGTATGTTGGATGACCCACCCCAGAGCGATGAAGATGAAGGAGATTTGATATTCGAGTGGTTTGATCCAGACGATCTTCCTGCGCTAAAGGAAGCAGCACTGATCATGTTCCCATCGTTGAACGGTACCTCGCCACGCAAGGAAGATGCCGAGGCTGAATTTGAGGCTGAAATGAAGGAACGGCTGCGAATGGTGAGTTGCTTGCTTTCCCTGGCATAGTCTTCCGCAAGATTGATCATCTGAATACCAGTTTTACGCTATTCCAACGCTGACCCCTGATCTGTCGACGCACATGGAAGACTTGGCGTGGCATTATCCTGCCGAGCCTGTTGAACGTGCTGCAGTTCGTTTCTGTGAGGCTGTTGCGAAATGGCGCGGCAAGCCGGAGCTCGAAACCGTGAGTGAAACGATGTTTGGGGGGATGACCATGTCTCACGCATGTATACGATCTAGTACAAAAAGAGATCCAAGGATCCCTCCACGCCAGCCATGACGATCGAGTCGCTCGTCCATTCCAATCCCACGAGTCCCACGACGGGTGGGTTCTCGACGCAGCCAAGTCTGACCAAATCCAAGCGACCTCCGATCGAACACTACTTTATTCTACCACCCGTGACGGGGCACAAACGTCGACGTTCTGCAGACGACGGGGACCGCTTTGCAAAACGGGTGCATGAGGGACTCGTGCCGCATGTGTGATAGTGTGATACTATGTGACTCGGGCGGGTTCGCCTGCGCGCGTGTATAGTATCGTTATCTCTGTTTATCTCCCTTGCTGGTTGTATTGCATTTTTAGGGGATGTCTTATTGCAGTTGGGTGTACGTACTTGTGACGAATGATGCATGATGACATGACGTCTGGAGTTTCACCAATGAAGCGTTTGGGTGAGACCTTGTGGATATCAGCACGCCATGAATTAGTATCGCTTTCCCTCATTTTTCAGGGATTGCCATGGAGAAGTAACGGAATATGATTCAAGGAACTCATTCCGATAGGTTCTAACATCATGGGTGCATATGGAGAGTTTAATCTCCGGCTCGATGCATCTCAACTGTCCATCCCAGTCACTGACAGTTGCATGTAGGTGAACGAGTATTCACGAACACGTCTGTAGCGCTGATCTCACGAATAGTCCTATTTGGGGATGCGGCGGAGGCGCCGATGTGAACATGTCTCACTCTCGCCAACATGATGCATCCATGGCCGGCAAAAACTGAGACATGAACTAAAAGACCTATAGTTCATGCTCAGCACTCTACGTCACCTCTGCCACCTCTCGTCATCGTGTTGTGCCATACATATAGACCCATGCATCGCCTAGGAATAGGTCCAAGATACCCTGTCCAACACCATGTTACAGCTCCAACTCGCCACTGCGATTCCGATCGCCATCTTGACGGTGTTGTGGTTGAGGAATCTCATTCAGAAGCGGAGACAGAACCCGGCGGGGTTGCCCCTTCCACCTGGCCCGCGCCGACTCCCGATCCTAGGGAACTTGTTGGGGATCAAGGACCTCGGCGCACAATGGCTCACATATGCCGAGTGGAGCAAACAGTACGGTACGTGTCGTTTTTTTGTAAGAGAGAAACGGCCAATGTATGATCTGGTGTGCCAGGCGATCTGCTGTACCTCGAGATTTTGGGCCAAAAGATCTTGGTCATCAACTCTGAAAAGATTGCCGAGGACTTGCTGGACAAGCGATCCCAAAACTATTCGGATCGACCACAGGTTCCGATGGTCACCCTGTAAGCGCTCATATCTCACACACGTTCTGGACTAGACTGATCGTGACCGATAGGATGGGATGGGAGTTCAACGTTGGCTTCATTCCTTACGGACCATGGTGGCGCAAGCATCGCAAGGCGATGCACCACGTATTGAACCAGACTGCTATGCTCAATTACAGACCTATACAGTTGAACAAGGTTCATCAGCTCGTGAAGAACATCGCGCACGTGCCAGAAGACATGGAGGTGCACCTGAGAACGTAAGCATAGCAGAACTGCGTACGTGTCGTTTTAACGCGTCTTGGCAGGTTTACCGCGTCGACGATCATGACGGTCGTGTATGGGTATGAAATGGCGCCCAGGGACGACTTGTTTGCCTCGATTGCGGATCGCGCGAGCGAGATGCTGACCAACTGCTTCTTTCCTGGTGCTGCACTGGTCAACACCTTCCCTGTCCGTGCGTATCCCATTCCCATTCTTTTTTATGTGATCGTAGAATGACAATAACAGTACAACATTTGCCCGAGTGGTTCCCTGGCGCAGGATTCAAGCAATATGCCAAAAAGTGTCGGAAGCTAACGCGCGAGTTGCGCGATTTGCCTTATGATTTTGTTCGCAAGCAGATGGCAGAGGGTATTGCACCACATTCGATGGTCTCAGAGCTCCTCGAGAATAACGAAGAAGAGATCGTGATCAAGTCTGTGGCTGGTACCACGTATGCTGGTGAGGATCCTAGTTTCCGATTTCGATCGTGGACTTGAATTTGTCTCCTCTTGTGAAGCTGCTGTCGAAACGGTAAGTCGGTCGGTGGATGGTTTGAGAGATTGCCCACTTACTCGTGTTCGTCATAGTCGTCTTCCGCTCTCTCTGCCTTTATGATGGCTATGGTCATGTTTCCGGACGTGCAAAAGAAGGCCCAAGCCGAGATCGATCGCGTGACGGGCGGAAGCCGGATGCCTAACTTTTCCGATCGACCGTCGATGATTTACCTCGAAGCGATGTACCGAGAAGTGCTGAGATGGTGTCAAGTCACACCGCTCGGTAAGCTTTCTTTGGTGTTTTCGAGCACGTTGGCGTCACTGACATGGATGACAGGGGTCCCCCACATGACAACAGACATTGACGTGTATGAAGGCTATTTCATTCCCAAGGGTACGGGTCGACCTCTTTATACGTGACATACTTCACTCATATGTCAGGCTAGACACGATCGTGTTTGCCAACATTTGGTACGTCGACGGTCGTATGACGCGCATCGTGCGTTTGCTCATGGCACGATGACCATGCGTATTACCATGTAGGTCCATGACACACAATGAAAAGAAATACCCCGATCCGATGCGGTTCATGCCCGAGCGGTTCATTAACGACAGGGGTCATCTGACGGACGATATTGGGGAACAACAATTCGGGTTTGGGCGGAGGTAAGCCGCACGTCGATGACTCGGTGCTGCTCAAAGTGACTCACTGATGTGATGCGTTTCATTGAACAGGATCTGTGTTGGCAAGTACTTGGCAGAGGCGTCCGTTTGGATTGCCATGGTGTCTGTCTTGGCCGTATTTAATGTCAACAAGGCGATTGACGAACAGGGACGCGACGTCGACGTCGTACCAGAGTACACACCGGGCGTGATCATGTGAGTCGATTTGGTGTCATGTAGGACGAGACTGACGTGTGGGCGCATAGTCACCCCAAGCCATACCCGTTCTCGATCACGCCAAGGTCACCGCATGCGACGCAATTAATCCACCAGACCGAGGTGGACGCGTAAGATGGACGGCGTGGACGGGGTTCGGTGATTGGGTTCAATTAATACTCACGGTGAGTCAGTGATCGGTGTTGTATAGTATCAAATGTAATATAGGATGCTGTGCGATATGATAAGCTTTCTGCTACCGTTCTTTGCTCCCCTCTGGCCTGGGCAAGTCTATTACTTGCCCTAGGTCTTGACGAGGCGCATGTCGTGATACACACATAGGCCGGCCGTTTGCCCTGCGATCAAGATACATGTGACGGTCCTGTACATAATGTAATCTAGGTTTGTGGGTGTTAGCGTGGTGATACAATAAATTATAAGATAGCCAGCCCTTCATAACAAGTCGTAGACATCATGAACGACAAATAAAAAAGGTCCGCAGCAGAATAAATAAAATGGCTATATCCTAAAGGACGATGTCAGGTCCGTGGCGTCACGGCATTACATCACGGACGCACCATCTGGGCTGAATCTTTCGTTCTGGGTACAAATGCATCATAATTTGGTCCGTGATGTACTCTGCCTCGACTTGGGAGGATGACGGTCGATACCCTCCGTAAGATGGGCGACGGGGAAGTTGGGGTGGTGATCGACTGGCATCGCTGGGTCGATGAGGACGTGCGTGGGGGGTACCGCGTGTCGGAGCACCGTACATGGCATAGTGTCGTCTCTCGTCCGCAACTGCGTAATGAGGGGTATAATCCTCCCTCGCGCGCCGTCGCACGTTGGGATCCTGCACCAACCCAGGCCCGGGTCCAACAGCACCAGCCCCAGCGCGCGACGTCGGCCGTCGCATGTCCGAGGGTGTACGATGACGTTGTTCCTCGGCGGCCTGTGTGCGCCTTGCAGCGCCGAGTTCCTTGAGGTACCGTTCGGTGTCGTGTGCGCGGGACGAGGAGACTTTGAAGGTACCTTCGCAGTAGAAGCCGCCTGGGACGCCGCGGCAAGGGTAGACGCCCTTGGTCGTTTGTGGGCTGTTTGGGTAGATACAGTCCGGTTGGGAACACTTGTTGTGGTAAGGCGAAGGCCAGTCGGGTGGGAGCGTCGTGATAGGTTTTGGTTTTCTGGAGACTGAGGCGGGGGGTCAGCGAGGCACGCGAGGGGGTATGTGGGACGCACAAAAGATCATGTCGGTCGTGAGATCGTCAGTGCGGAAGAAAGAGAGGGTAGGATAGGAACGGAGGGCGTGTGGGCTTAATACCTCTTGGCCTCCTGTGGGCTTATGAAAGCGGTGCCAAAAGCGTAAGCAAATGGCGAGGTGGGGCATACGGCCGGACATGCCTTGGTATCGTGTTTGGTGTGATGAGGTCAGAATGCGCTGCGCGAGGGTCGATTAGGGAGGCATCGCCGCGCTGCAGTCACGGTCTCGGTTGGCGTGCATTTCAAGAGAACAAAGGGTGTGATCCGGTTCGAGAAATGAGCGACATGCACTGCCATCGTCGGCTTGTCGTGTGCGTTGGTTCCGAAGTGTTGGAAGGTGCTAGAACTGGGTGGGATCGCCGACGAGGACGTGGAAGGGTCGGGGAATGCTATATCGTGTAGAACCGAGGGATTTCGGAGGTACGTTTGGATGGGGGTGACGAACCCGGAGACAACGTGCTGATTCACAATCACAAAACTGGGATGCGTATCCATAAGTAGATTACTGTAAGCTGGTTTGACTACGCACGCACAGAGCTGATTTCGGTGGT
>JBBPJU010000580.1:0-20448 GCA_038088875.1 Austroboletus festivus
GATCGGGGGGGGAGTAGGAGGGGGGTGGTAGAGAAGGGTTGTAGTAAGAAGGGGGTGGGTCGTAAGAAGGGAGGGTAAGACTTGGTTGGGTTGGATGAGTGAAGATGGAGGTATCAAAGTCGAGGTAGTCGTTCACCTGGACCATCGTTACTAAATTGGACGAGCAATGACGCGCGCCTGTAGGGGTTATATAGTGGTAGTATATAACCCAAAAAAGGAATTAATGACAAGATCGTCATTCAAGTGGGAGAGCGGATAATTCCGGGCCGGCGGAGAGAAAGGATATCGGGATCGCCCGAGGAGAAAGTGATCGGGATTGGTCAGAGCACGCGTTTGGATACTCCCCGATACGGAGGTTGATCGCGTCAGGATCGGAATTAAATTTGAACTCCGCGACATCTGCGGGGCTGGACCTTGTCGGTACCGAAAAAGGAAAGTGACCTTCCCGCTCGTCCAACAAGACCTCGGATGCCGTGTCACCTTTTTCCGTGGAAAAAAAAAAGGGTACCTCGAAAGACGTCCGCCGGCAAATGACGACGACTTCACTCGTCTTGAGTCTAACGCCACCAAGTCCTGTCCTCTTAAATTCCCTATTCCCCTTTCAACTCCATCATCATGTTGCCCTCGTTTAATTTCTGTCCCAATAATTCGGATCTCGTCGATGCCTCTCTCGCAGATCCTTATCCTCACCCTATACAACCCTCCTTGTATCCCTCTCTCGATGATACTTACCTTTCCAACCCACAGACAGACCCATCAGACATGAGCTTGTCCTTTACTCCCATTTCTCGTCAGCTCGTTTACCCTTCCACTCAGCGTACAGATCAGACCCCTCCCACGTCCTACATAATTGACAGCAACATGCTCAACTACTACACCGCCACATCTCAGCACCTCAGTTTCCCCACCCCCTCGGAACTGCTCACCAGCCAGTCTTGTCGTCCCAGCTCACGCTCATATGCTCAGTCTTCTCCTCCTCCACCTCAGACAGATGGTCAGCAGTCCCGGTGTCCAGACGATACCTCTACTGCGCCGCTCAACAGCACCGTCAATAAGACAGAGAGCCAACGCAAGGCGAGACAGCGCGCGATAGCAGAAGAAATAGGTTTCACACCTACCGATCCGTATGTTTTCGTCTACCTTCTTTCCTCTAGTCATCAGATTTTAGACCAGGGACACTATCTCATCACATGAGAAAAAGCGCCATTATCTCGAGTGCCTCGAACAATACGTTCTCTATCTTCACGAGCAACTCCGCCTCGTGCAGAAGGCACCGCTCCCGCTAGAACGAGTCTCGACCTACCGTGGACTGTCCTCTCGCAGCATACGCACCCTTCTCGTACACATGCAGAATACCAACAAGACCCTGCACGAAGGCACTCTTGTCGAGGAACAGGTGGTACGCTAGAGCGCTCTCGAGCATCCCTCCTATACGCTCTGATCAACCGCACCTAGTTTCTTGATTTATCTGCTCAGGTCATGGCAGCGCACAACGCTGGCCTTCCGCTCAGGCGTCATTCGGTAGACATTGCCGCCATGTCGAGAAACTCGACCTATAATCCCAGCTTGACCGCCTTTGACCCGTCATCGTCACTTCCACCCGAGGACATGACTGCATCTGCAAGCCCATCCTCAGTAGACGGAGGCTCAGCCAGCCCAGACCCGTCGACAGACTTGGCGACACAACAATTTATCTTTCCAGGGACAGGTGATGGGATGTGAATTTCAGTAGGGTGACACGGTTTCTAGCAATATCTATCTGCAGATATTTGTCAGTCTTGGTGTGTATAAACATGCGGTATTAATTTTTCACGCTTGAACATGTGTAGATATGGGGGAAGCATCGACAACGCACGACTCTAGCGCATGCTGCTGCCAGCATAGTGTCGTATTTGGAAATAGTAGGATCGTCGTTAGAGATTCGAGATGGCAGGCAAAACTGTCATTTCAAATGGTTCTTTCAGGATGGCGACTTGCCACGACGACGAGAGAATATCTGGTGAGGATCGCACCACATGTCGGGCTGGAGGCTCAACGTTTCAACTTTGAAGCTTCGATCACATGGCTAGACAGTCTGGGACGTAATTTACCGATTCCTGTACCATCATCTGGGTATGGACATGCATGCACTCTGTCCCCATGCCAGTAACAGAACGGGCACAACATGAGTGGTCCCATGTCACGTATAAATGGCGAAGCCGAAGCCGAGAAGCAGATCGGAGATGGAAGAGACCAAGATATTCCGAACCTCTTATTGATCGTACAGCGTAAATGGGCAAATCATCTTGTGAGGTCGTTCCGGTATAACTTTTGCGTGCGGATGCTGTCAAGCCAGCGACAAGACAGCATCACCTCTGCGTCGTTCACAACAGGCATCCAAGGCACCCATCACCGGTAGGTGCCCAAAGTTACAATGCTCCTGCTCAGCAACCCATGCTGTACCATGTGCGTACATTGCCAGAGCAATAAATCGCACGAAGCTAAAACACCGTTTTTAGGATGCCATTCTTTACCAAACCGGTCCACGAGTCCCTTGACAGTCGTCGACCATCAATGGCGACCGGCGACCGGAGAACGCCACGGCCCTGGTGGGCTACGACATTACACGGAATGGGAGCGGGATCATGCAGAGCTGTCCGAGAGTGGCTAGGAAGTGCATATTACGAGGAGGGACCGTCATGACCGGGAATTGCGAGGCGAGGACGAGCCGAAAGTGAGCAATATGGCCTTGTCGAGTGTGGTGATGAGAAGGGGTCACCTATCAACCCAACGAGATGCCGAAGACGTGAACCGCAGATAGATTGAAGCTGTAGACGTTAATCTCTATTGAGTAGACGAGGCTGGTTCCGTACGATTCTCCTCGGAGGGCCATCCTTGCGGCAAGATCGGCCGCGGTGATAGCTGGCATGCAACAACCAGCCGCCACACCTTCCACGACAGCATACTTGGTGCATACCCCTCCTAGACGCCGTTTCTCTATGGCTATCTCGAGGGGAAATAGAGATCCACAGACCTTAATATACTCTTCGAGATTGGCAAACGTTATCGAAGTTCTCCCCCAGATTCACAGATTCATCGTACCTTTGTAGATCTTCCTTCCCCTCTTCGGTTTCGATCGTGCCATATCCCAACCACACAATACTATTGACGTGGCACCCTCCCTCGCCGAGCGCACACTCAGAATCAACCTCCCATCACTGACGTAACGGCCAAGAACCGGTCAATATTCTGTTAGCGCTCGTTCTTTTAAATAACACACATCAAGATATCACCTCCGCTGATATCGTACGCCCGACACGCCGTACATCTTCGTCTGCCGCATTTCATAGAGATGTTGACAGGTAACACCCGCCTGATGTAGATTCCAGTGCCAGACATGGTAGCGCACCTGCTATTCACAAACATACAGAACAGTCAATAATCTGGCATTCAGTACATGTAAAGGAGCGACGCATGGTTTTCCCTAGATGACACTCAGCTCAATAACCCAAACCAAGGAAGCCGGGGAAGGAAAAAAAAAACTTCACTTACAATGATCCCCTTCTTCACTGGCTCGGGTCGTCCACCGGCGTGAATTTATGTTTGCCTAACAGTTTTACTTCCGTCATTCCCTTCCCGCTTCCTGTCACTCCGACTGAGGTTTACGCCACGTATGAGTCTAAATGTACTTCGTGCCAGACAGTGCAAACGACACATACCCTTGCCAAGTGGGTTGTCGGGCGTCTTGAATATACTTGTTCCGGCTACGCCAGCAATATGGACACCTTTCTTCTCCGACTTTTTAGCAAACTTTTGCCATGTCGCTTGCTTGGCCAGCTGCTCCTTGGCTTTTGCCGCTCGGACCTCCAGCTTTTTCTCATTCTTTTTCTTCTTCCGCTCCCTTTCTTCTTCCTCAACTTTTGTTAGCTTCCGCTTGGCGGACAGAGCAGGCGTTTTCTCTTGATAATTGGGTGGAAGTGGTTTGATTTCTGAGCCCTTCACCAGCTCCGTTGTATTGTAGCCCCGAAACATGATGCTGTAAACGGGATTCTCCGCTGAACCACCAACGCTAGTAATTCGAGCAGGGTAAAAACTACCATCTCCCGAATACTTGGCTAAACAGTCGTTTCCAGCGGCCCATGATAACGCGGGGGTCGACGAAGCTGATTTTCGTGATGGGCCCGCGCGCGAAGAGGAAGCTACCTCTGCTTGTGCGATGGCTTCTTGTGCGAGAGAGATGAGTTCTTTAAGTTCAGATTGGAGAGAGGAAAGTTCTGGGTTGTCAGGATCTGCTTGCAGCGCAAGCTCGACTTGGGAGAGCTGTACTTGATACGTTTCTAGATCGGCCTTGTCCATCGCCGTGTGGGTTGGTATATGTGCAAGGCGTCACATCCTTTACTTAATTTGCAGGATTCCATAAAAGGTAAGCTAGTCACTGACATCATCTTCATCATAACATACATCTACTGCTGAAAGTCCTGATACGGCGGAAGTTCGTCCCCATCCTTCTCCGCTGCATGTCCAGGTGCGTTCGCTCCACCTGCCAGCACGCGCTCCCTCTCCTCCCTCTCCAGACGTTTCTTCTCTTCTTCCGCAGACTCCGGGCCCGAGTTGTGTTGATTGTTTATTTCATTGCCAGCTGACAGCACACGCTCCCTCTCCTCCCGCTCAAGGCGTTTCTTTTCCTCTTCAGCACTCTCTGTCCTGGGAACAGGTGTGCCATACAAATCATCTGAAGGTGGTTCAGCTGCGCCACAGGTAGGACCGGCTTCTTGAGATGCAACTCCTGCGGTAGTACTTTGGTTGGGTGGTGACTGTGCTGAAGAGGAGGCCCCCCCGGCCGGGGCAGACTCGGGGATTGGCGGGGTTACGGAAAGACCAGGGTGTTGGTCTTGTCCAGGGGTGCCCAATTCCGATGCATGGCTCTCGCCAAAGGAGCGGGTGTCTGATCGTGAAAGATCGCTTCCCAGACGCAGGCTGAGATTGACTTGTCCTGGCTCGTAGTCGTCCAGTGCATGCTGAAGAGATGCTCGGGTAGCAGCGGTGACTTGTGCACCCGTGTACGGATTCGTAGTGGTAGGAGGCAGCGCAGGCAAGGCCTCAACAATGGGTTTCGCGGCTTGCGCGACGAGTGCCAGCTTTTCTCCGTACTGGAAATAATCAAGCAAGTTAACAACAGCAAGAGCTCGTTTGTATGCCTCACTTCTCGAAGGGCCTCCCACTTTCTTTGCTCGCTTTCTCGAGTAGCTTTCCGCTTCAGTAACTCGATTTCTTTCTCGAGTTGTTCGTCGTTTCTCTCCGCGCGCGAAAGTTGCTCTTTGAGCTCTGCAAAGCGCCGCTCGCTACCCTTCTCTTGATTGTGTTCGATACGTGCGATCTGATTGCGCAATCCAGCACGGATGTTGCGTTTCGGCGTAATAGTAGCTTCGGCATCGCGCAAGGCTTTCAAGGGAGACCTAGCACCATCCAGTTTCCCAGCCAAGGAAGCTGACAAGGATCCATGGACAAAGTTTAAGAATGCAAGTCGATCGGTCACTGCGTGCGACAAGGGTTGTGGGTGAGCCATGGTATGAAGGACGGGTAGATCTTCTCACCATCCTTCAAATCAGGGTCCTCACCCTGACCCCACGTATACAATTCCTTGCTCTGTGCTTTACCGTCTCTAGCGAGAGCATCAAAGTCGAGGGCGACCCCCTTTTCGAGGGTAATGATGCGCTGTATGGGCAAGGTTGAGGTATATTGCTGGCCAAGACTGCGAATCTGATGTTGGATCGATTCCAAGGCCAAAGATCGATGTCCACCCTGCGATGCGGGGTGATTTGGAGAAAGTGTGTCAGCGCCTGGCCCAGATACAGGTGCATGAGATCCCAGAGGGGACTGATTGATAGCAGTCTGTGCTTTGTCGGCGATGGTAGAAAAAAAGCTGGAGACCGACATGGTGAGTCGTACTAGAGAGATATCAAGGTCGTCTTATCAAACCTCCACAAGTGGCTGTGTGACGCAGTCCGTTGCCGCAGTCCATCACACGCCTCACTGGAAATTTAAACCTGGAAAACAAACGTATAACGATATGTCATTAATTAGGAGCCACCAAGCAGCTGCCCAAGGACAATGGACGGTTCGCATATTCGCCCTCTACTCTTCGTATAAATGAATAAATCAGCCGATGTGACATGCTTGGTTTATGGGCCATATAAACACAGGTGGTCACTCAGACGATGATCTTCTTCGCCGCCTTGCCTTTCTTCTCCGAGTCTTTATGAGACAGAAACTCCACTTCTGTCGCAAGCGGGCCAGCCAACTTCTGCGATTCGGTATACCCAAGCACGTTAGTTTTAAAGTGTCGACCGACGGTCTCGATCCGCTCTCGTAGTTTGTCATCGTCTCCACTGGGAGCTAGTCGCGTCCAGATAGACAATCGATAGAACTGCGGTCGCGTTGAGACAATGACACCTGTGATAAGAGACTGAGGATTGGGCTCGGGCGATCCGTCGCTGGTGAGGTAAGGGTCAAATGTCTCGCCGATGGCAGCGAGCATCTAAGATGATTACGGTGGTCAGCAGACACGAAGAGGTAGACAAAAAGGAGTACATACGGTGTAGAGCCACATTTTATCGACGTTGCTGCGATTTTTCTCTTTGGGCAACTGTATACTCCATTTGCCGCCATTTTTGTTTGCTTCGTCTTCCCATGCTGGAATGATGCCCTCCTGTATCTAGTATGATGATAGGTTCTCAGGGAGCAAGAATGGTGAAACGTGCCTTGAAAAGATAGTAATTAGCTTTTTGAGGAAGCTGTGAAGGTGGCACAATATGGTTGTAGAGACTGTGCGATGATGAGAACGAACAGAGGGCTTGATCGACGGATGATGCTTACCCCCAGAATTCTTCTACGCTATCAAAGCTGATCACGCGTTTTATGTCCTCCATCCAACCTTGTGCTGCTGCTGCACTGGGTGTCTGGAGGATGGGAGTCTGGGGGAAAGAGGACACGGGAGTTTGTGGTAGGTTGCGACCCTTTGTGGCGGGAGAATCGAACCAGAGGGTCCACGGGGAATAGAGGGGATGCTGATGTGGGGAAGGGTTGGGTAAGTGAAATGACGAAGAGAGGGAGAGAGAGAGAGGTACCTTGACATTGAAGTTGGTAGGATCGCTAAAGACGGTGCGGATGCCCTCTGCCTGAGCGTGCATATCAATTTCTTGGATTTCGCCTGGTTCTACCTCTGTGTTTATGAGTGGATTTTCAGTGAGGGCTGCTGTGAGTGCCGCCTTGTTGGCTTGCTGGGATGGGGCAGGGAGGGACATGTCTACATAACATCCCTTGGTCAAGGCTTGGACAAATTATTTCACCCTCTCTCCCGGACTTTGCCGCTCCTTCGTTTCCATCATCATGGACCCATTCAACGCAAAACTTATCGCAGCCACGACCGGGTCCGCCATGACCGCGCTCACGAGTACGGATAGTCCAATACCGTCCTACTCTTACTCACACCCCTCCAGTGACACCCTTTGATGTCCTCAAGACCCGTCTGCAGACTCAGCCAAAAATCGTCCGTGTGCCCTCGTCCAGGTGCTGTCAGCCTGCCAATGTTCCCTGTGTGCGCAACATGTCATCTCTTGTACACTCCTTTCCCGCAGAGGAAGTCGTCTGTATCTATGACCGTGGCATTCTCAAGAAGGAGCCTGTCAGCGGCTTCTTGGACGCGGTCCGTCACGTCCTCAGAGCGGAAGGAATGAGAGGCCTCTGGAAGGGTGTCGGGACATCTCTGTGCGTCGTCATCTTTCCTCATCTACTTTCGTGCTTACATCGTCTCACAGACTTATCGGCGTGCCGTCTTCTACCATGTATATGTTGACATATGACCATCTCCTACGAAATGTTCTGCCTCCATTGATAACATCGCCTGTATTGGTCCCACTCTTTGCTGGTATCACCGCCCGAACTTGTCTCACTTCTCTCCTCTCTCCACTGGAACTCGTTCGCACCAATCTTCAATCCACACCAAAGTCTCCCGATCAACCACATACCCTTTCTTCTGTCCTCAAATCGATACGGACAATCGTCCGCCAGCAGGGAGTACTCTTCCTTTGGCGTGGGCTTGGACCCACCCTTTGGCGCGACGTCCCCTTCAGTGGCATTTACTGGGCAGGTTACGAAGCTTGGAAACGGCACTTTGAGTCCCATGGCAAAACGGGAGCAAATGTCGCATTCGCGAGTGGGGCCATTAGCGGAACAACCGCATCCCTCCTAACATCACCTTTTGACGTCTTGAAAACGAGACGGCAAGCTTTACTAATGTCGGGGACACTGCCTTGTAGGGAGACAGCCACAATACCCCTATGCCTACGAATTATGCGGACGGAGGGTGCTAGTGCCCTATTCGCTGGAGTTCTACCTCGGACAGCCAAAATCGCGCCCGCGTGCGGTATCATGATTGCCTGCTTCGAGGTAGGCATCTCTTGACTCTTGATCGTGCACACGCTCACCCTCGCCAGGGTGTGGGCAAATTCTTGTCAACCAAAGATTGATTTGTCACTAGCACTCTAACCACTTCACCATAGACGCATGTTACAACATTATGGAATCCTAATATGAGATATTTCTGCATGGCACGAACGATGGATGATCATGGTATCTGGACAATGCGGACCATCATGCTGTCACAAAAGCATTATCAACCAAGCTTGTTTAGCTGCCTCTTTGCACTTGAAAGTTTAGTCCCAACATGGTCCACTTCATTATTGAGATTATCCAACATTTCATTCTGCGTGACAAGCTCCGCATTGATCGCTTCGCCAAGGTGCCGCTGTCGTTGAAGAATCGAAGTCAGTTGTGAAAGTTGAGCGTCTTGTTGCTCCATCAGCGTCTTTTGCAGTTGAACCACGCCATGGTCGTCCAATGGGCGGGTTACATCGGTTTCTTGAGGCGTCTTCGACGCTGCCCCAAAGACGCGCGTGACTGGCTTACCACCACCGAGAAGCGCCGCACGATCCGAGTCTGGGGCCATTGATACGTTTGTGAACGAAGTGGGAGTCGTGGACATGCCCGCGCGAGCAATCTGACGCGCGACCGTAACCATCTTACCCAGCTTCTCGCAGTCATCCTGCAAGCGTGCCACCAAATCCGTCCGCCTCTGCAACTCGCCCTCTGCCATACCCGACATGCCGAGCTCCTGCAGTCCTTCTGTCAGCGTGCGCACACGAGAAAGAATCTCGGCGAGCCTCTTCTTCGCCTGAACGTTGGCGGTATGGGAAGCACTGACGTCTCCGCGATCGGAGAGGGTGTCCCGTCGGTTGATATCAGCACGCACATCGCGAATACGGGACTGCAGCTCGAGATGTTCGTCAAGCCACGACGCGGAGGAAAACTTGACGCTACCGCCGCGGTCGAACGCCGAGTCTTGTTTGCCTATAGGCACACCGAGGAAATCACGAAAGGCATAGCTGTCTCTCCATTTGTCCTCCTTGGCGCTAAGGATGGCGCGCAGGTAGGCTTCGAGGCCAACCTTGCGTTGTTCGATGAAGGCAGCTTCGTTCTTGAAAGGCCCTTTGAGGACAGAGAACGCGTTTTTGGGCGGGAGCGCTGCAGGTGGGAGTGAACCGGTGGATCTTGCGAGCTCGGTGTGGAGCTCAACGAATTCGGAGTAACGATGCCACATTTGCCACGAGCGAACGTGAGCTCGTATCTCTATCCGGTAGACGACATGTGGTTTGGGAGTGGGCCGTTGCTCATGGCTGCGAATGTAGATGGCTTGAATGGCGGTCATACGATGTAAACGGTACAAGGTAGTTGGTTACCCTGGACACGCGTGTTGAACACGGTGTTTACATACATGTAATCTACAGCACAGACATCCAGTCAACTCGGGACCCACTGAGTAGAATGAGTAACGAATGATAGCGGGTCAACTACAAGAATCATGAAGAAGGAATTTCAGGCGACGAGGCTTTGTCGGTGCATGATGGTAGTTCCTCGATTGATTCTATCGCCTCACCAATTCCAACCTTGCCAATGACGTATCGCAACACGTCGCTGAGAGTGATGATTCCGAGTAAACGCCCCTTCTTGCCACCCTTCTTCTCTTCTTCCTATAGGCGGTGAGTAACCTAGATTCTGGAAAGGGGGACGAGTGACCTACTTCGCCTTCGACCACCACTAATCTATGAACGCGACGCTTCTTAATAAGCTGCAAAAGCGTGCCAAGCGAGTCGCCGGCTGTACAGATGACGACACCAGGAAAATCTGGAGACCGTTGAGTAAGAGCTTCTGATATGGTCAGGTCAAGTGATTGGTATGCTCCGAGACGAACGAGGGTCTTGAGCAAAGGTCAGACAAGCCTGGACGGTGTTACTTGCCACGCACGATAACATCAACAGTCTCGTACAGATTGACTACCACACCGTCCTCGTCAATGATTGGGACGGCCGATATAGCACGTTCCGAAAACACGTGAACAACATCAAAGACAGGGGTGTTCAGAGTTGCGGTGGCTATTGGCCAATAAGGGTTGTGTGCGCCTGATGCTTCAGGTGGAACATTTTTAGAGACGTATGTTCCGATCTTGAGTTTGCGGAGGGAGAGATGAAGTTGTTGTATCTCTCTAGTGCACTGGGGATGCGAAAGTGAGGGGCGATGGTTTAAAAAGAAAGAAGGAGAGGCGGAATACGTTGATAGAGATGAATTTGAGGAGACGGTATTGTGTCAAAACAGATACGATGACTTCGTGTCCGGTTTCTGTATCGTAATCGAGGAGGGGGAGGCGACGAGCGTGAGTTTGAATGAGTAGTTTGGCAGCATCGTAGAGAGTGCTGCTGGGGTGCTCCCTAAGCATCGGAGGAGTGGCCACGCCGAGACTTTTTTCGATATCTGAGGAGCGGGTGTCAAAAAAAAAAAGGGGGGGGACGGTCATCGGACGGCATCGGTGAGACGGACCTCGCAACAACTCCAGGCGAAACGTCTCTACATCTGCGGCTGCTGCCTCGTAGTTGAGATTATCATAATAGTACTGGATGAGATGAATGATGTCAAGGACGGTGAGCATGCCGGCAAATTTAGACTTTTCGCTGTTCCACAGCGGGGCGGAGACGACGCCTAGAAGGAAGATGACGAGAGGAGAGTCGGGAATGGGAGTGGGAGCGCACCATTTAGGAGAAGACATTGCAACGCCTTCTTTACGTTGAGCTTTGTGTCGAGGACGATGAGCCTGAAGCTGACGGGGAACGCGTCGTAGCAAGTGCGACCTTTGAGGAAGTTACGGATGGCGTAGAGTGCGGCGTCGTGGAACTCCTGAGACTGGAGAGGAGGAAGATGGGATGATGCTCTAGCTCTTCTTGTAGAGGGCTTCCGCTTTGGCGTCCTCGGGGACTGCGTCGGGGAGAGGGTCGCGTTCATCATCGGCGGCGGCGTCGAAGAATTCAGTAAAAGAAAAATAGAGCGAGACCACCCTTGAAGGGGGTGTTAATACTATATATGGATGCAATGCATTACGTTGGTGACTGGTTTGAGTGCTGTCCTCTGCCGTCGTGCTCACCGTTCTGCGCTCATCTTTCCGACTCTTCCCGACCCCATCGCTCATGGCTAGTACGGTGCTCCCCGTAGACGATGGCCACCCTCATTCAGTATTTCCCCTCGATGACTACCCAGAACAGTCCCCTGCATCCGACGCTCTCCTCTTCATCCTTCCTCTCCTCATCGTCCTCTCCACCTTCCTTTTCGTCCTCCTTCTCTTCCTCGTCTGTATTATCTTCATCCGTAGGCGTCGCGGAATCGCCCTCACAGACAACGATGGCCCCATCGACATGAGTCGTGAGGAACTCTACGAAAGTGACGGTGGCTTCGAAGGCGTTGAATCTCGCTGGCTCGAGAGCGCCTCCGACTCAGTACGCAGGTCTTATCTAAGAGCTAAAGGTTCGTTGTTCCCCTTCTTCTCTACCTATCAATGTCATTCCACATCCTTTTACCTTTTAGATTATCAATTACAGTACCCTCCTAACTCAGAACCAACTGATATCACGCTATCCCAATTTCTATCCATACAGGAGAAAGGCGTCTCCGCTTGGTGTTTTGAGCCCGATTATGAAACCATCAATTCCCTTCTTGTTCATGCCCGCACCGAAATAACATTTCTTCCCGATCCTGCTTCCGCCTCGTGTGTGCAATCAAATTTACCTCTTCCAAAACTAAACGAAGTTTACTATTGGGAGGTAAAAATGTTCGATCTCCCGGAAACCACCACAGTCGCAGTCGGTTTGGCAACAAAGCCCTATCCCCCCTTCCGTTTGCCTGGTCTCAGCCGTCATTCAGTCGCTTATCATTCCAATGGTGACAAGTGCTACAACTACCCTTTTACCGCATCTCCCTTCGGTCCAGTTTTGAAGGAGGGCGATGTACTTGGTATCGGATATCGTCCCCGCACGGGCACCGTCTTCTTCACACGCAACGGCCGCAAACTAGAAGATGCTTTCGTTGGTCTAAGTCGTTATAATCTCTTTCCAGCTATCGGCGCCGATGGACCTTGCAGCGTGCACGTCAACCTCGGTCAGGCTGGTTTCGTCTTCATCGAAGCTAACGTCAAGAAATGGGGTCTGGCTCCCAGTGTGGGAACCCTCGCTCCGCCTCCTGCTTATGGCAGCGAGCGTGGAAGTATTCTACTAGGTGTCGGTGGCGACGTACAACCGAGTGGTATACCCTTTTCACAACAAGGTATTCCAGGAGCTTCCTCTCCCCCTCCCATATCCCGTCGTTCGCGTCGCCACAGACGGCCAAAGAACTCAATATCCACTACCCCTTCGGCATCATCGCCCCTTAGGGGAACTCCCTTGTCTTCCCACCTTCAAGAATCTCCGACTCCCCCACCAATTACTCCCATCAACGAAGAATCGGACGAAAATGGGGCTGGACCATCCAACGATTTCAGATACATGTCCCCGACCGATCTCCCATTTCATACACCCCCCAATCACGATCTCCCACCATCGCCTACACCACAAGGTCAGGATGGTTATGAAGACGAAGAGCTTTCGACATCCTCGCGTTCTCAATCACCCTCGAGCGAACGTGCCGCAGGTGCGAGCAACCTCTTTAGTATTCCTCGACTACGGCAGGATTCATTCACTCACTTCCTGGCCGCCTTGCGACACACAGGTTCCGAAACAACCATCCAGGTACATCCACCACCTGATTCGCCATGCACTCCGAATCCGCCCACGCCTAATCAGCGTGATATCCATTTGCAGGCACTATCCTCGTCATTTTCCCATGAAGAAGTCGACACTTTGCAAACCAGCCACCCAATGTTTTCGAGGCGAGATCCGCCAGCATATTCCCCGTTAGATGCCTATGCTTACGCTGATGGTGTTCATATTGAGCTCCCTGCGGAAGTTATTGCCGCCGCTCTAGAGGGCGGGTCCTTGCCTGCCAGCGCGATTGGTCAAGGGACAAATTCGCGTTCGGAGAGACGCAGAGTGAGGAGGGAGAGGCGATGACACAAATGGGTGTTGATACACTTACGGACGCTTACGGTGGTAAGCCCTCTTTTATCTCTGACCAAAATAAAACTCATTCCCATGTTGCAGTCTGAAGCTTTGTAGACTTTTGCAAGGGATGGTGTTTATAGTTCGCTCTCCATTTTCCGCTCTCTTCCATAACATATGCTCTTGGCCCTGTTTGAACATTTAATTCGGAGTACGTAACAAATCTGCTCGTGCAAGCATTAAGTATCTGGTGTATCCTGTAAATCTATACTTTTCGAGTGCCAACCGCTGTATCATGTTATCAAATGCGGGTGTAACGGTTCTTCTACAATGGGTACATTGAGTTACAGTCAAGGCTCAAGGCTCAAGGCGCTTAGGATCTCTAGGGAACAATGATGCTCGTCTGATATTGTTTAGCTTCAAGAACAACATCAGAACGCGCTCAAGCCCGATTCCTCCCCCTCCATGAGGGGGACATCCGATCCGGAAGCCATCCAGGTACCCCTTCATGCTCTCAGGGTCGATGCCTTTAGCACGCATTTGCTGAGAGAGGAACTCTGCGTCGTGGATACGTTGCGCGCCAGATAAAATCTCTTCACCTCGCATGAAAAAGTCATACGAGTTTGAAAGAGTCTGAGATGAAGTCAGTAACATCTAGTCATTTGATGCAATTGCTCACGGGATCCTCGGGGTCGGGCATAGTGTAGAATGGACGAAGGGCTAGGGGAAATTTGTCGATGATGAAGTAATCGGTATCATACTTGGCTTTCACAATACGGCCGAGCCTCTTCTCATTCTCCGTGCTGCAAGACGGTTATCCAGACCCAAGGTATACATGTTCGGAAGACGCACTTGATATCGTCTAAAGCCTCTCGGTCCGCACCATCTTCGACAAGGAGGTCGACGGCTTCTTTAAATGTCAAGACTAGAGTGCCCTCTGGGCCATCTCGCCATTTGAATTCCTCCGCCTCGAACTGTCTCCCCACCATGGCGATCTCTTTGGCGTACTGTTCCTTAAGACCATGGAATATCACTTTGAACATACCATCTAGTAAATCGCGGACTTCATGGTAATGCTCTTCGATCGTCATCTCGAGATCTAAACCGACGAACTCTGTGAGATGACGGTGCGTATTGGAGTCCTCGGCACGGAAAACGGGACCAATCTCGTATACCCGTTCAAAATCAGCTGCGATGGCCATCTGCTTGGCTAACTGGGGAGATTGTGCCAGGAAGGCGTTCCCTAGAAGGGATATCAATGACAAGTATAACCAACTAATGCAAACAGACCTTTAAAGTAGTCTACCTTGAAGACGGATGCACCGGATTCCGTCGCAGCACCTTGAAGCTTGGGGCTGTGTATCTCGATAAATCCATTATTATTCAAGTACGAACGGAACAAATCCCCGATGGCATGCTGGAGCTTGAATATCGCTTGATTGGTGACCGTCTGTATGGATGTTAAAGCATGTGAATCTGGTGCGAGTAATAGAATACTTACGCGGAGATCAAAGACACGATTATTCAATCGAGTGTCAAGCAAAACTCTATTGAATTGTCCTTCGACTTCGGGGGCAGTTTCAGACCGGCCGGCATCCTCAAGAGAAAATGGTAATCTGCTTTCTACCCCTGACAAGAGCCACAGCTGGTTTGCTGCAGGTGAGCCTTGTTGCTTTTGGACCATCGTCTGTATCCTGACCTCGTTGATGTGAATCTCAATGTCATTTATTGTCGCACTCTTGATGAGCTCTGGACTCTTCTTTACGATGCCTTCGACGAGTACGATGCTCTCGATGGGTAGCGATCCAACCCACTTGATCATTTGCTTGCTAACCTGGTCTGGGGTGACTTGCGCTAATGCCTGTACACAGTTTGTACGCTGGCGTAAATTGAGGAAGACCATTTTGTTTCCTTGGAGGCGCGAAGTCTGAATACGGGCTCTAATGAACACTGGTTCTTCATGATTCTGAGCGCTCAGCGTAGATATATCAGTGCGTTTGCGACCTGGTCGCGATTGTGACTGATGCAACGGGAGATTGCCGTATTTGTCTGCCGAACAATCCTTCAAGTGGTATTTAAGAGTCAAGTCACTAGGGTAAAAGTGGGAGATACCTGTTCTTCTCCTGCTCTAGCAAGTTCCAACTCCCTGGCTTTTGCTGCTTTCTCGGCCTTCTTTTTTGCCTTCTCAGCTTCCTTGGCAGCCTTTTTCAGCGCGCTTTTTGTAGGCCCATCGCCACTGTCAGGTCTTGGGAGAGTATGTCAAAGGGATCGATCAGAGATGGATCTCCCTCACCTTTCTGGGTTGCCATCGACGGCGACTCTGTGGACTATGATGAGTTTGTAACCATGGCAAGGCAGGAAAAGTGGCGTGCTCTTGATCTACGCGTGCGTCCTTTTGAGCGACGTTCTCATCCATTGTGGTCATGATGGGCAAAAGGTTTGTTGTGGTTGTGGATCTTATCTAGACTTAGTGACCCTATTCTGGGGTTAAGGTTTATGTTCTGTAGTCAACCGAGTGCGGTCTTTGTGCGGTGCGGGTCTCTTTGAGGTATCGCCATGCTATACGGTACGCTCGACAGGCGAGAGAACGCTGTGCGAAACCAAGCTTGAGAACAGCATCGGGTGATTCCGGATGTATTCCTGACTGAGGAAACAAATTTTTATTGAAGTTGCACAATACGACGACCATTCAACTCTTCATCCAACAACGCAATGCTGGCCACAAACACTGTTCGTCGTGTTCCCGCTCTCTTCCGTGCCGCAACCCCCTTGTCAACCTGGTCGGCCGTTCCTGCTGGTCCTCCCGATCCTATCCTTGGTCAGTGCAATCTTCCGTCGCGGACCAGGCATTCATTTTTCGTTGTTAGGTATCACCGAGGCTTTCAAAGCCGACAGTGACCCACGCAAAATAAACCTGGGCGTCGGTGCTTACAGGGATGGAAACGGCAAACCATATGTTTTGAACGCCGTCAAGAAGGTATTCCCGTTCTACCATGCTCCGAGTCCGTGAATGTTCATGCCATACTACAGGCGGAAGAAAAGATGGCTCTTGCAAAGCTGGATAAGGAGTACCTTCCCATCACTGGTCTCGCTACCTTCACCCAAAATGCTGCCAAGCTTGCCTACGGTACCGACAGCGTACCGCTAAATCAGAATGGGGTCCGCTTCGCTTACCCTGATCTGCCTTGGTCTATGTTAACTCCGCGTATGTAACAGATCGCGGTGACCCAATCCATCTCCGGAACTGGTGCTCTTAGAATTGGCGGTGCCTTCCTCGCTAGGCATTATCCTGGCGCTAAAATGATCTACCTACCCACTCCTACATGGGGAAACCATATTCCCTTGTTCAAAGATTCTGGTTTAGAGGTTCGTTCATACAGGTACTTTGACAAACGAACGGTTGGCCTCGACTTTGATGGCCTCAAAGAGGACTTGAAGGTTCGTGTAGTCTTTTACATCTGTCACTCTTACTTATTCAATCTCTAGAATGCTCCCGAAGGTGCCATCGTCCTTTTACATGCATGTGCACACAACCCCACGGGCGTTGACCCTACCCAGGCACAATGGAAGGAGCTCTCTGACCTCATTGCCGAAAAGAAGCTCTTCCCGTTCTTCGACATGGCATACCAGGGCTTTGCTTCTGGCTCCACAGACCGTGATGCCTTTGCCGTCCGTCACTTTGTCTCACAAGGCCATAACGTGGCACTCTGCCAGTCATTTGCCAAGAATATGGGGCTTTATGGTGAACGTGTTGGCGCATTCTCACTCACGACTGCAGACGAGGAAGAGAAGAAACGTGTTGAAAGCCAGCTGAAGATTATCGTGCGGCCTATGTACTCGAATCCACCCCTGCACGGTGCTCACATCGCCAACACGATTCTGTCAGACCCTCAACTTTATCAGGAGTGGGAGAGCGAAGTCAAGGGCATGGCAGATCGCATCATCAATATGAGAGAAAGGTTGTATGAGCTCCTAACCAACGGTCTCCAAACTCCAGGGCAATGGGGGCACATCAAGAGCCAAATCGGCATGTTCAGGTGAGTGCAACCCGAGTGTTCTCTAACGTCGCTCATGCCACATATGGTGTAGTTTCACGGGATTGCAGACACCACAATGCAAGGCTCTCGCAGAAAAAGCCCACGTTTATATGACAATGGATGGTCGCATTTCGATGGCTGGACTGAATAGCAGCAACATTGAATACTTTGCGCAGAGCGTGGATGCGGCAGTTAGAGGAAATTTGTAGCATGCTAATACCACATAGAAGCTATTATCGTTCTTTGGATGCTTCGATACTAATCTTGATGGAGATTTTTGGTCTGCTCTGGAAACGTACGTTCTCTATTCGAGTGACAAGGTAAACGGCGACTCGCTCATGCCATCCCGAGACCGCCGGTCGGGTCAGCTGAATTGCAATTCTATGCCGTCCATTTCAAAACTAGTTTTGCCGTACGTTGTCTTCGCAATACTTTTGACATTGATTGCTCGGTCTGCTTCAGCCCCCCCAGCCCGATTCTGAGCTCGCCAAGTCGTTTTGCCGTGTCCTCATCTACTGTACTTCTCTACTTCTTATTTTCATCCTCCAGGTCATGGACCATCCAGCATTCCCGCCCGAGGATTTGCGCAGGCAATATTCTCGCCCTGCGACTCACCTCGCCAGGAGACCCCCCCAGTTGCGAATCGTCGTTCCCCCAACGGAATATTGCCCCTTCAGCACAGATCTGACACTTCCAATCACACCACTTTCCCTTCCAACACCTGTCTCATCATCGTGCTTCACATTCAGCGATATGCGAGAAATAGTCACTCACACCCTGTCTGTTCCACCAACTCCGGCTCCGCTCCTATCTTCGTGTTCGCAGGATATCGCTATCGCGGACTTTGCCTCGCCGACTTCCAGTCAGTTTTTGTTAATGCCCCCCACACCTCATTTGGAGAATACGGGCACCGAAGCAGCAATCTCTGTATCACCCCCTTCTACCCCTGCCGCGAATGAACTGATACACAGTGGACCAACTGCTGGTAACAGACCCAAGCCCAGAGATCTTCATCCCTGGGAGGTTTCTTCATCCACCTGGCTCAGTGACCTCGGAGGTCACACCGAGACCGATCGCATATTTCGGCATAACCTATTGGAAATCACTTCGGTCGAGTCGGATAGCAGCCCTGCATCCACTCCAGCGCTGAGTCCGAGCGCAGTGTCCCCCTCGCATATTTCCTTCGTCTTGGCGTCCAACTTGCCTGCCCCTCTCGCTATACCATCATCTCCCGCTCTGTCAGCGTCGTGCGCCATGTCGCCATCCACTTCACCGGCCCGTCTGCTTTTAAAGCCCACGGGTACGGATACGTTTCCGTCGACACTGGACGGCTTGCAAGCATGGCGTGAAAGTGTAACGTTGGGGATCTTTGAATCCGAAGAACCTCGCTTGCCGCTCTCTGACTATGAGGATGTCCATGGTTGCCTGCCAGCTGAGCTCGAGCCAGAGATAACCCTTCATCCATCCTTACCTTCTCGACAATTACATTCTCGCTGCCTTTCTCCCCCTGTTCAAAGGTCCCGAACGTTCATAGAGCGTGCCAGAATGTTTGGTGGGCGTGTCAAACAGCTTGTCAAGCGGCAGAGCACAAACAAGTATCGCAGAGGCATCGATAGGCCTGTCAGTTTCAGGCAAGACAGCGAAGATGGCAGCGTGATCCTAATCACTGCCCCTCCACCACCATATGACGTTTGTCAGACGACACATACCCCTCATGGTTTCACCGGACAAGAGTACGTGAGGTCACGGTCAACCTCGGAGTATTCTGCAGTTCAGGCAAGCATGGTCGAGCATGTGGTTGGCGCAACCAATTTGGGTCCCAGACAAGGAAGTGCCAATGGGAGTACACTGCGTCGTCTGTCTCTTGCGGCCCTTTCGAGCATCAAGAGATCCTAGCATATTCTGCGCTTTCGTTAACTTGCACGTTGTAATTTTTGTCAATGTCTTGAACACGCTTCGACAGTCTTTCAGATAGCACGCCTTTCCTTGCATCTACATACGTACGTTGAAAGATTTCATCATGCCGCGGTACTTTTACGCCCAGTAATCACCACACATGATTGTCCGCTCGTTTTGTATTCGTATTTTTGTCATTGATATCTGTAGCTTCGGGCCATCTCCGCTCGCCACCGTGACTATGATAACGCTCAGCATTCCACACACATGGTACTGCGACTGAATATTAGCACGTTCTTTACCCGCAAATCAAACAGCCGTCTTTTGCAGTCGAACGTCTTTAACTTGGATCATTCCGAAAGATACCACGCTTGTAAGTGCCACAGCAAGAATAGAAGGCGATGAGCACAGACAGGAGGAACATTAGAAAATAACATAGTAACATTGGCGCTAATTAAGATCCACTTTGTCTGGGTCTTGAATTATCGAAGAGAAATAACTTACGTGTAATATTACTACCCGCAGTGCAGTATTGCCCGAGGGAGATGGGCCTTCGAATCCGCTGGCTCTTTGCTGTCATAAAACACGGGGACCTTGAAAAGAAGACAAAGACATCGAAACAGGAACGAAGAATGCCGTGGACACATAGCTCTTGATTCTGGTGTTTACGCAATTGGTGATTCCATGATCATCGCACAATAGCTCACCAAGCACTGCCCTAGCTCTAGAAATCCAGAAAATCGCGAATGCACAACAAAGTCGACCTGGAAACGCTCGAGAAGAAAAAATCGAGCTGCAAAAATGTAGATGACCAATTCCACGACACTGCAGTTCCAGGTGGGCTAAGAGATATTTTTCCAGTGACTCACGGAGAGTGATCGACAAAAGTATCACAACATATTCTGTTGAGGCTAGCAAGCCGAATATAGTAGCCGATTCCCATATATAAGTATGAGCCACCGTATAAGGGGTCATGCTCAGTAATAGGGATTCATGCTCAGTAATCTATAGCTTAAACAATCAATAGATTAGATAGGTATAAAGTACTGGACTAGATAGAGGGG
>JBBPJU010000581.1:0-20420 GCA_038088875.1 Austroboletus festivus
ATCCACCCTTGTTATTCCAAGAGTCCCTACTCCTCCAAGCCCAACCCCTCAACCTCAGACAGGAAGAGTTTTCTTCCCACCTCTAGTATATCCTATCCCTTCCTCACCAAATACCATGTCCTCCCAGAAACCAACCGAACTATGCCTCGGCACCCTGGAAGACTTTGATGTCACTTCAACCAAAGCCCTACCATGGCTAAGGATAGTTCAACTCTACCTTGCCATTAATGTCGACCTCTATAATACAGATATTAAGAAAATTGCCTATGCATTATCATATATGAAGAAAGGGACAGCTCTGACCTGGGCTGTGAAACACCTCAAGATCCTAATGCCTCAAGCACTAGTAATCCCAGATGATAGTCTTGGTTACAATAACTTAGTAACCACTTGCTTCTTAGTGTAGGTCTCAAGAGAGGGAAATCTCCAAGACCACTAAACTGGGGATCCAGTCTAGTGCTCCTGGGCCTTTATATACTACTCTACTGTATGTACATGTTTGGTCCCTACCCAAATGCAGAACCAATAGGATATGATCCTGAATTACATTTACGAGGCAATGCACACAGCCAAGTGTGGCAGCCAATAGAATAAAAGAGAAATAGAATCGTACCATAAAGGCTGTGCGATAATAGTCAGCCTGAGTCATAAGAAGCATGGCACTGCCATGGAATGGAAGAGAAGCATGTAGGAATTAAATAAGTATGTTTCTAAAACATATAAGAAATGGAAATTAAATGAATGAGGAAAACATGTGTTCCTATCCCCTTATGGATAAGAAGTCTGAAGAGAAGAGGGGAAGGCATAGGGCATAGTGGGGTATACCCAAATAATATAAAGGGAAGGTAATTCCCATGCTTGTGAAAAAGTTCTAAGTCCAAAAAGATAAGATAAGATAAGATGAAAAATAGTGGGGTGAAAATGAGATCGTAACACTACCCCCCTTCTATGGATCGAACACCTGGGCAATCACAAGAGGAATAGCCTTATTTTCCAGGTCAAAAGGATTAAATAGACTAAAATGGTCCATGAAAGTGTGGTGAATCAACGCCTTAGGGTTATGTTTGTGGAAGAGGGCAATGGCTTCTTTAGCATTGCCCAAATTAGATAGTGGCTCCCATGTACAATCCGAGTTGTCATAGCCTGCCCAATGAATCAAATATTTGGTCTTCTGTCCTTTTTTCTGGACATCGACCACATGATCTACTTCATATTCAACCTCCAGTTCTTCTGTTACATGAACTGGACCAGGGTGAAACACTGGTTGACCATTTAGATGAGTTAGATAGGGTTTTACTCAAGAAATATTCATGACCGGATGAATTTTCATTTTCTTAGGTAAAAGCAGTTCAACTGCATTGCGACCGATAGGTCTTTTGACTTTAAAAGGTCCAATCCACTTCTTGGTAAGCTTGCAAGAAGGTTTGGACATCTTTAAATATTCAGTGGAAAGGAGAACTTGGTCTCTGGCATCATAGACAGGAGCATCGGATCTTTTCCAATCACCTGTCTTCTTCATTCTATTTCTGCTCTGCAGAAGATTTTCTTTAGTAATAGATAATGTTTTGTTAATCTTATCAGCAAGATTATTGGCAGCTGGTGCCTTAGTTGTACCAGGTTCAACACCCATTCTTGATTGATAAGTTCTTGTGACTTCGAAAGGGGTCTTTCCAGAAGATGCCTGTCTTTTAGAATTATATGAAAATTGGGCTATAGGTAGCCAGTATGCCCAATTATCTTGCTTTTTGTGACAGAATGTTCGGAGATACTGCTGGAGATCTCGAATCATTCTTTCTGTTTGTCCATCCATTTAGGGATGAGACACCATAGATAATTTAGGTTTAATACCAAGCTGCTCACAGAGGGCTTTCATGACTTGAGATGCAAATTGGGGTCCGCAATCTGATACAATTGATCGGGGAATACCATGATTCGTTCAAATATGTTTTAAATATAGCCAGGCTGTGTCAAGGGCCGTGACCATTTTCTTACAGGGGATAAACTCGACTTCTTTGCTAAATCTGTCAATGACTACTAGCACTGAGCCGTGACCATCCGATGGTGGGAGATCTGTCAGGAAATCTGCAGAAACGTCTACCCACAGTGTATTCAGTACTTCGAGGGGTTCGAGTTTTCCAGCTGGCGGTTTGTTGCCAGTCTTACTTCTTTGACAAGTGTCACATCTTGTGACATATTCTTTAACTTGGGTGGCCATTCCAGGCCATAGATAATGTCTTTTAATTAATTCTTTGGTTTTGTCAACACCAGGGTGTCCTGCAGCTGGTGTATCATGATGTAACATGATGAGGTCTTGCCTCAATGTATCCTTTTCTGGTACATATAGTTTCCCTTCTTTCTTTAGCAGGAAATGATCTTCGGTTTCTTCATATCCGAGTTCGAGAACCTTTTGAACTTCGGATTCTTTCATTTGAGATGTGGCAGATTCAATCTGCTCTAATAGTTTATCCCCTTCATCTCAAATTTGGACCGTTGTCCTTATTGTCTCCAGGGAGATGACTAATACTTGTTGATTATCTTTTTCAATTCCTTCGGCATGATCTTCTTGTCTAGAGAGAGCATCCGCTTTTCCCATAGTTGCACTGGCCTTATGGTGCTATGTGTGATTAAATCTAGATAGATATTGTGCCCAGCGCGCTTGCCTTCTGTTAAGATCTTGTCGCACCATGAACCATTGAAGGTTCTGGTGGTCATTCCATATTTCATATTGGTGCTTGGCACCTTCTAAATAATGTCTTCATGTTTCCAGAGCATGGATGACCGAAAGCATTTCTTTATTGGCGATCGGGTAGTTCCTTTCTGTATCTGACATCGAGTGGGAGTAGAAAGCTACCGGATGCCATTTGTCTTCTTTATTAATAGATAACACTGCTCCAGTGGCATAATCGGAAGCATCACATTCCAGATGAAATTGACAGTCATTATCTGGGAATGCAAGCACCGGAGCTGTGGTGAACTTCTTTTTTAGCGTATCAAATGCTTCTTGACATTTTTCACTCCATATGAAGGGAGCATCTTTTTTGGTAAGATCCATCAAGGGTCTTGCAATAGCGGAATATTCCGAAATGAACCTGCGATAAAATTTTGCTAACCCTAGGAAGCTTCTTACTCCCTTTAGGTTCTTCGGCACACGCCATTCCAAAATGGCTTTTACTTTGGAATCGTCCATGTGAATTCTGTCTTTTCCTACCATCATGCCCAGAAACTTGACTTCTGTGGCATGGAAGGTATATTTTTCTGGCTTTATAAATAAGTTGTTTTCTTCTAATCTCCGAAGAACTTCCTTCACTATTTCTTTGTGTTTCTTCAGATCACTGGTTTTAGTAAATATCATAAGGTCGTCAATATAAACCATGCAAACGTCTTCCATATCCGCAAATATTTCATTCATCATCGCTTGGAACATTGCAGGGGAATTGCATAATCCAAAATACATCACGAGGGGTTCCAATGATCCTCAGAAACAAATGAAGGCTGCTTTCCATTCATCGCCTTCTTTAATCTGAATGTTGTTGTATCCCCATCTTATGTAGATAATGGTTCCAGTAGATCCAATCTATCTGGTTCCGTGCTTCTCTCTTCAGGGTCTAGGATTTCATATCCTTCTGACCATAACGAATTAAGGCAGCTTTTGGCTAACCGCTTCCCTTTCACTTCTTCTGAATTCTCATCAGAAGCTGCCTTGGGTGGGACTTCGTCCTCTTTTAAAATTTCAAACTTATTGGTACTAGCAAACTTAGGACCCAGATTCCTTAGTTCGCTTTCCCTTTTCCCTTTTCCATCTTGGTGAAGTGTGCCCTCATTTGGTCATAGTTCATACCCCTTATTTCTCGAAAGGGATCCGTGGAACCGGAAGATGACTTATCATTTTCTTCCCATGAGGTAGCACCTTCATTTGTTGTGTTGGTGGAACGAACCTGTTGTTCTGCCTTTTTGGAGCATTCATTTTTATGGCTTCCTCACCACTTGCACTCAGGGCATTGAGGTTTATATTCTCGGGCTGGAGTTGTGCACTTTGCTGCGATATGCCCTTTATAGCCACATTTGTAGCAAAGGGGTTTGTCCCTTTCTTCTTTAGAATTAGAAGCTTGTGCTTCTCTTCTTTCCTTTCTTTCTCCTTTGTTGAAGAAGGTTTTCTTTGGACCTTCTTTAGACATCTTGTATGCTTCTTGATTTACTCCGATTGTCTGGATATTGATGATCATTTCATCAACCCCTTTTCCTCGGAGTCCTTGTTGGAACATTTCTTCCTTAATTGGCTCCCCCACATTTGTCTCTAGAAGATAGACGGCATGTTCTGCTATTATTCCAGCTTGCCAAGACAAAGTGCGGAACTTTGCAAGCCACATGAAGATGTCCGTGGTTCCTTGCTTCATGGAAGAGATCTCCCACATTGCCCAATCTTTCTGTAGTAGAGGGCAGAAGAGTGTCTCTATTTGTTGGACTAAGTGTTCCCAATTAATTAGGAGTGATTCTCCATTACTGAGCTTGTTTAACTCCATTTCAGCATAGTAACTCCCTTTGGTTCCTTTTACCTGGAGAGTACAGTGTACGCCCTATTGGGGCCATTGGGTATCATTACGCCATCTTGCTTTAAGGCGAAATGTTTTGGATTGGCATTCATCCACACCTTCATCTTCATCCACCATTCTTCGAATTTGTGCTTCTCACTGGCATAGTTACTGGGGTCAGCAAAGACTTCTACTTTTGAACTGCCGGGCATGGACCCAGTTTCTTCCGTCTGAGCCCAATTCCTTAGACCCATGTATTTGCAAACTCGCTGGTCTGCCTCACCAGCTTGTTCTGCAGCATACACTGCCTGTCTCATAAGATCATTCGCTAGTAACTCAGCCCTTTCTTTGGCCTTAGTGAGTTCTTCGATTCTTTTAGCATCAAGCTGAGTTTTTAGCTCTAGCGCAGCTAGAACTTCACAGATCTTTTGGAAATCAAAATTTCCATCTTCATCGAGTAAATGACCAATTCTGCCGGCCATCATACTTTAGTCTTAGGTGAGGTGGAGTTTTATGTGTAATAAAAGGCCTATCAAGAAGAGCGCGAAGCTCATTTATTCTTCTTTCATAATGAAAGACTTCTTCTTCTAATCTTAGTCTGTCAAGGAAGTAAAGATAATGGAGACTATAATAGGCAGGGGTCTTATGTAGAGAAGGAATGGTGGGCAACCTCTAATATGGTAAGTATCTAGGATTCTTCTTCAACTTCAACTTGGGGCGTAGGTAAGGTCTAACGTAAAGAGGACCTCTTCTTAAAAGTGGTCGCTCTAGCCTTTCCTTTGCAGGGTTTGCTTCATACACCTTCCTTCTTCGGATCGGCTGTACGACCTTAGCTTCTTCTATTAATTTCCCATGCTTGCGAAAAAGTTCTAAGTCCAAAAAGATAAGATAAGATAAGATGAAAAATAGCGGAGTGAAAATGAGATCATAATAGGCTGCCACATTCAGAGAAACCAAACTAACTGGAGAAAACTTCACTCTTGGATCCTGGACAGACTTTGAGACAGCCTTTAAAGATACCTTTGATAACAAGGATGCCAAAGGAGAAACACTGGCTTGGCTAGCCAAGACAAGAATCTACGAAAATCGCTCTGGAGGGTATAACCCCACTCTTCAGAATTATATTGCTAATTTCAAGAATAAAGTTGCCATTGCTGGAGTAAGCAATGACAACATCTTGATTAACTATTTCGCCTTGGGGATTCCTGTCTCCTTGATGAGACGAGTCCATATCATGAAAACCATACCAACTATCATTGCCAGTTGGTACACCAAAGCCACTCACTTCGCCACCATCGAAGAAAGATCTCTCGAAATCGCCTCTAGACACAAAAATGGTAATACTACCTTCACCCCAATCTTTACCCCTCAAACCACCAAGGACCCCAATGCCATGGATGTTAATCTTATAGCTGTACCAAAGAAACTGACTAATGAAGAATGAGAGAGATGTCGAAAGGAAGGGCGATGCTTCAAGTGTCATCAAAAAGGGCATATAACAAAAGATTGTAGGGTTAAATTTGAAAAGAAACTGCCCACAGCCCCATCTAAGGATATCAAGGTCGTCGAATCTGGAGTAGAGGAGCTGGAGGAACTAGTCGTAGGAAAGGTGGCGATGGATTTTTAGACAGGAGGACAAAAGCAATGCACATACCTCCTCTATCTCGACCGTGTACTAGTATTAAAGCTAGGTGAATTCCCATCCAACTCCTTCTCGCATCAGACACAGTCAAAGTCGTCACCACCCCTGCCCTAGTAGATTCGGGAGCTCAAATCTCCTGTATAGACTGGAATTTTGTCAGAAAACACCATCTTCCTCAACACTGACTCCCCTCTCCTATTACTGTATGAAACGCTGACACCTCCATGAACAAAGGAGGGTCAATTAACTTCACCATGACTCTTTTCATTAATGTCAACAGACTCCTTTGATGAACAATATTCCATATTATGAATTGTGGAAAGGAGAATGTTATACTTGGACTTCCATGGTTAACAGAAACAAACCCTATGATCAACTGGAAAGAAAGGACTCTCCAAATAGCTTCGGAAACCAACCAATCAACTGAATTCGTGGCCCTTCATGAACAAACTAAACAAGAGAAAGAAGGGCTCTATGCGAAACGAAGACATCAAGAGCTACCTCCAAGACAAGTCTCCATGGATGCTTTAGTCGATGAACATCTCTTCACCTATCTAGATCATACTGAAGATGATGTTCTATGTGCACAGATCACTTTGGGACGAGACCTGTCGTATTTAAAACCACTTCACTCTCTGTCTAGGACCATTTTAGCTAACCAATGCTTCATTCCCAACCCTTCTTGACCTGTGCAGCCCTAACTACTTCCACTCAATTAGCTATCAACAATAAAAAGAAAGAAATAGTCCTACCAGAGGCCTACTCTGCTTATAAAGACATCTTTGCCGATAAAGACACTCCTCTCCCTTCCAGTTGAGACTGTGATCATGAAATTAACCTCGCTGAAAGTTTCATTCCAAAAATCAGGAAATTGTACCCTCTTACTGCTGAAGAAAGAAAAGCTCAAGATGAATTTTTGGATGAAAATCTGAAATCAGGAAAGATTCGTCCATCCTCTTCCTGTTATGATCTTTGACAAGGATTGTCTCGGACATCGGAAGGACTGTTTTTGCTCTACATGTTGGTTATGGATGGGGAACGGATATGATGTCGATAAACTAGATCCCCCACTAGAGGAAGAACCAGCCTGGCCTCAGGCTGATGAGTGGATGGAGTAGTGGGCTGAAAGTTAACTGACAGACCCCTTATTTTTCCTTTTGATACCCAAAAGCTGAGTTCCTTTTTCCACCTCAGTATTGGGGATACTTTGGGTTGTTGATCTCATTCAGATCTTCTATCAACGACCTCTCTGTTGATTGTACCAATACTTCGGCTCTTCTGATGGAGGCCTCATTGTCCCATGTTTCATCCAGTATATCAGGCATCACCAGCTCTTTTTCATTTACCATATTCTCGGACTACCTCGTTTCTTTACCTCATGTGAGGTGTAGCACTTGTGGATCTCGATCTGCAGTGCCTCTTCCCTTCCTCTTATAAGATCTATACCCTTGGGGATCACTATAAATACGGTAGCTGTTTGTACTTGTAGCTTCAGCTAGATCTACGCAATCACAAGTGTGGTGTCTAGTTTCCTCAGTGTGAAAGAGTCACTGCAGCGAACTCCTCAGGATTTCTATTAGTCTTCATGCTACTATCGAGTGTGTGCTGCGATAAAGGATCAGACTAGGTGTCACACTTGTCCAGCGTAACACTTCCCCCCAAGCAGCTCCATTCTTCTTTGTCAAAAAAAAGGATGGAAAGTTACGACTGGTCCAGGATTACAGATATCTTAACAATCATACCATCCATGACGCCTACCCCTTGCCCTTGATTTCAGACTTATTAGACAAGCTCAAAGATGCCAAAATATTCACTAAATTCGACGTCAGATGGGGATACAACAATATTCGGATTAAAGAAGGTCATCAATGGAAAGCAGCCTTTATCACCCATAGGGGGCTTTTCGAACCTGTCGTAATGCCTTTTGGCCCAAAAAATGCTCTGGCTACCTTTCAATAATTTATGAACAAGGAGTTCAGGGATCTTATTGCCACAGGGAAGATTGTAATCTATATGGATGATATCCTCATCTTTTCCCATAACCAACAAGACCATGACAAGACCACACACTTAGTTCTCCAAAGGATGAGGGAGTTAAACCTCTGTCTACAACTACAGAAATGTCTCTTCAATGTCTCTGAAGTTAATTATCTAGGAATGATTGTCAAACCCAGCTCTCTGGCAATGGATCCCATGAAACTCGACAGAATCTCATCTTGGCCAATACCTGCCAAAGTTAAAGACGTCTGATCTTTTTTAGGCTTTGCAAATTTCTACTGCCGATTCATTCCCCATTATTTCGATTTAGCTCGCCCTCTTCTAGATCTTACAAAAAAGGATCAACACTGGAATTGGTCCCCTGCATGTAATGATGCTTTTACTAGTTTAAAGGAACTCTTCCTCTCACAACCTGTTCTTCAATTCCCAAACTCAGATGCCCCATTTGCCATTGCCACAGATGCCTCCAAATATGCCACTGGAGGTATTCTCCTCCAGACAGATTCCAATGGTGATTGGCATCCCTGCTCATACCTCTCTCAAACCTTTTCTTCCACAGAATGAAACTATGATATTTATGATCGAGAACTCCTGGCAGTTATCTGTGCACTCAAAGCATGGTGACACTATTTACTTGGCTCTTCTTTCCCTATTCAAGTTTTCACAGATCACAAAAATCTTCTTTATTTTAAACAACCTCAGAATCTTAATCGCCGACAAGCTCGTTGGCTCCTCAACCTCACTGACTATGATCTCAAGATGATCCATGTTCCTGGGTCTCTTCTCTCAGGCCCTGATGCACTATCCCGTCGTCCTGATCACTGTCCTGATGATTCGTCCAAAAACTCTTCTGTTACCCTTCTTCCCCCTTTCCTCTTTGTCAACCTTGTTGACACAGCTCTACAAATGAACATCACTACTCTCTCTTCATCTGACCCTCTGGTCCAATGTGCCATCTCAAATCTCTCGGATGCTTCCGCTTCTCTCCACACTCACCTCACTGACTGGAAATACAAAGATAATGTCCTTACCTACCGTAACTGCATCTACATCCCTCCTTCCCTCCATCACGACATAGTCTCACGCTGTCATGATCATCCCTCTGCCAGACACCCAGGTTTTCTTAAGACTCGCCAACTTGTATCTGCCGACTTTTGGTGGCCTGGCCTAGCTTCCTTTGTTCGCCAATATGTTACTGGTTGCGCCACTTGCCAAGCCAATAAATCTAATACTCATCCTTCCACCCCGCTTCTCACCCCTATTAAATCCTCCTGCACTCGCCCTTTTCAACAGATTTCTTGCAACCTTATCACTGACCTTCCCCTTTCCTCCGGTTTTGATTCCCTTTTGGTTGTGGTCGACCATGGGCTTACAAAGGGGGTAATTCTCTGCCCAACAAAGAAAATGGTCACCACCGAAGGGATAGCCACCCTTTTCTTCCATAAAGTCTACAAACGATTTGGTCTATATAACAGGATCATCTTGGACAGAGGACCACAATTTGCATCTTCCTTTGCCAAGGAACTAGGAAAACTGTTGAGATATGACCTCACCCTGTCAACTGCTTACCATCCCCAGACAGACAGAGAAACCAAGAGAGTCAATCAAGAAATTGAAACCTATCTGCATATTGTTTGTGGTAATCACCCATCTGACTGGACAGATCATATTTCCACCGCAGAATTTACTCACAACCATCGTCCTCATTCGGTTACAGGAAAATCCCCATTTTACTTAATGATGGGCTATGAACTCCTAGCTCTTCCAACTGTATTTTCGACCAGCAAAGTCCCTGCCATAGAAAAATGAGTCAAGAGACTTCTAGCAGCTCGAGAAGAAGCCCTGGCAGCTCATGAACTAGCCAGACAGCTGATGGCCACATGTTCAAAAAAGACTTTTATGCCATTCGTTAAAGGAGATAAAGTTTGGTTGGAAGCCTGCAATTTGAAAAGGAATATAGATAACCCAAAGTTTGCGCCCAAAAGAGAAGGGCCCTTTACCATTATCCAGGTGCTATCTCCCATCTCTTACCAATTACGTCTCCCCAGAACCTGGATGATCCACCCTGTCTTTCATGCATCCCTTCTTACCCCTTATCACGAGAACACCATCTATGGAAAGAACTTCCCTAAACCACCCCTGGAGTTAATAGAAGGCGAAGAAGAATACGAAATCAAGAAAATAATACGTCATTGCAGAACTCCATCGAACTGCTCCTACTTGATCCGATGGAAAGGATACTCCACTGAAGAAGACTCATGGGTCCCGGAGTGGGATATGAAAAATGCAAAGTCCGCCTTAGAGGAATATAAAAACCGTCATCCTTCCCTTTTGTCTCCTTAGCTTCTACTTCCATTGACGCTACCACCCTTCAGAACCTTTTACCACTGAAATGTCTTCCATCACTTCTGTTTCCTCTTTCATTGATACTCCTGCTTCAACTGCTACTCGTCCAGTTACCCCCCTTGTCACCCTTGATGCTATCACTGCTACCGCCACTGACATCTCCATCACTAGTATGCTTCCACCAGGCATACCATATCCTCCTATGCATGCTGAACCCATGACTGACCTTCTTCTTGAAAAGACACAAAGAGAATGAGTTTATATAGAGATCCTTCGTCATCCCAGACACACCCTAGCCATTAACGACCTTCTTCACCCTCACTCGGCACTTCACAACCTTTTCATGGCTCATCTTGGGTGTGGAACACTTGAAACGATGAGTAGAACCATGACCTCGAATGCCCATGTCGGGCTCTTTAGTTCTAAACTGCAATGCATTGGGATGGATATCCAACACCTTATTAAAGATGCCATGCATCAGCTGGATATGACTCATATGTTAGAAAGAGTCAAAGAAGTTGCCAAGGAAGAAGGTACACAACATGCAGCATACCTAGCTGCCACTACTCCCTCTGCCTCGTCATCACCTTTCACCCTTGAAGAACAAGCTTTAGTAGATTGTATCAAAGCCTGGTGGTCAGGTGGTGATCACACCTTGCCCCTCTCACCGCACCATCCCAGGTATCATGAAGCTTGTTTCTCTTGTCATCATCTTGGACATCTTTGAGTAGATTGCATCTTCTATCAATGCATTCACTGCCTTAAATGGCATCCAGATCATACCCAGCAATCTTGTCCCCTCCATCATCGCACCCCATCTCAATTGCCATCCTCATCGTCCGCATCATCTGCCTCTCATCATGCTACCACTCACCTTGCTTTACCAGTTCCACCCCCACCTGGAATCCCATTCCCTCGCCAAAGTATGGGATGGGGTCATCCTAGAAGGTCTCCTCCCCGTCCTCGTTCTCCTAGTCCTCAGTCAGAAGGTTCTCTTATCAACATGTATGACCCCATTGCAGAATCCAACATGATGGGAGATGTTTGTGATATCTAAGCTGAGACTAAACTGGCTGCTGTGCACTGGCTCACTTAGATGTCTCTCGCAGTAGCTTTGAGTATACAAAGGGGGTAATGTTATGATTTCTTTCTATTCTATATATAACCCTTGTACCGACTCTAGCCTTTCACTTCCTCTTGGGTAATCCCACTTGGGATACGCCCAATTCATTTTCAGGCTGAGTCATATCTCCTTATTCATGATTATTCATTGATGCGTAGTAATCAGCCCGATTACTCATTTACTGTTTGTCATCATGAGTCATTCCTTTATCTTCTGACTCATTGATTATTTCTTGATGTTCTATCACATTCTATATGACTTATCTATGGACAGCCCCGTTTCCATTCAAGGCAGTATTCCTATACTGCCCCTCATTCCTCCTCACTATATAAGACTGTCTATTCGCTGCCATGTACCTTAGTCTAGTTCTCCCTTATACAACCACATCTCCTGTGCTTGTTCCCCATCAGACTCCGAAGTGTTCTCTTCCACTTCATCTCCCTGACTCTAGTCTTCGTCCTACTCTGAGTGGATGCTATCTCTTGAGAACTCTTTGAGTATTCACTAGACAATACTCCAAATCAAACCCTTGACCCTAAAGGGCTACTCTTGGACCTACCCGGTTCAAGTGTAACAAAGTCCAAGAGGCTACATGGGGAGAGGAGCCTGCAGGCAATCAAGTACCAGGGTTGTCATGCATTATATGGAGTATTCAAGGAGGGCTATTCCTTTTCCCTCAGAAGGAGATCAACCATGGCTTAATGCCAACATTGTCACCACAGCCTATGGAGGGAGTATGGACAGGCAGCATCAGTTCTGGCAAGGAGAGGTGCAGGGAGTGACTTGAGGCAAGGATCCAGTGGATGAGCTGGTACTGGGATGGTGGAATGTCCAAGCCCCTCTGATACCACTGGAGGATATGACACCCCCACCAGAGTGGCCCACCAATCCCACATGGATGTGATGCACTCATGTCAGGCGATAGACCAGTATGAACCTTATCTCTTATCATTGAACTATCATTTCTTTTCAATTGCACCCTTACACTGGTGTGATCTCCCCCTTCCTCCACCTATGCTTATCTTTGTAAACCCTTTGCCCTACAGATAGTCCCCCCTTTACCCATGATCGCTTGTTATAGTCATGGCAGTTCCCCCTTTCCCCTATAAATATGACTGCCTTGTAAAGTAAGCTCCTTAACTAAATCTATATTTAATCTACATGGTATTTGGTTCCTCTGCTATCCCTGAGTGAGGGCCACAGTCAAGACTTACCAAAATCTTATCTGTACTTCTACCAGTCTCCTGTCTACTGTTGAGTAACAGCTAGAACACAAAAGATTCTTTATGTCTTGGATCTATACCCATAGATCATGTAACAAAAGATCTAATTAAACATCATTCACTCCTTGTTCTATCAAGAAGAGTCTAGTGGGCCCCAATCCCCACTAGGGAATATCCATCAAAATTTACTCTGCTGCTGATCCCCCCTCTGAGGGAGAAGAAACCCTCAACAATTCCTACCAAAACATCCCTATCTCTGATTCATCTCAAAGACTTTGAATCAGAGGAAGCTCTACTACTCCTACCCATCATCACAACCCCTGACCCCATTCATCCAGAATCTATCATCACCCTTCTCAGAGCCTATCCACATCTCTGGTCCTTAATACAGAAACTGTTACAGCTGATAGGACTCCAACTCCTGTCCCACCTAATACAGCTATATCTCAACCAGTAGAAGAAGACTTTGCCCTGGACATCAACCCTCCCCCAAGATCCAGGACAAAGATGAGTGAGAAAAGAGCAGGGCTACCAACAGATTTCTCTGGAGAAGGAGAAGGCACTACATAGTGGATCATGACCATGAGCATATCTACACCTATGATCAGGACAAAATCAATACTGCCCTGAACAAGATGAGCAAAGGATGAGAAACGATGTTCTCAGAAGCCTACTACAATCAGTGAGAAGATGAAACCATACCAGACACCCAAAGCTGGAAAACCTTTAAGGAAAAGTTCCTCGAAGTGTTCTCATCCAAAGAGGTCCACCTGGACCATTGAAGAAAGTTAGCTGCTCTAAAATAAAAGGACAAAGAATCCTTCCCCACCATAAAAGGACTACAGGAGTACACATAGGACTTTCAGTTATATGCTGGAAAAGCTAAAATGACAGACAATGCAGCCCTGACAGAATGGTTTGTCAGAGGCCTTAATCCATTAATCATGGAAAAAGTAATCAGAAACAAGGAGCTGGAAACCCTTAAAAACTGGATTGAAGCCAGTCATAAACAAATGAGGCAAATTGAATGAGTCTGAGATCTGAAAGGAAATCAGTACAAAGCAGAAACCAAAGATCCAAATGCCATGACTGTCAATATCATCAAACTATCCCCATTCAATCACATTAAACACATAAAGGAAAATCACTGCTTTATTTGTCACAAAGTAGGGTGCTCCACAAGGAACCATTCATGACCAGGGACATCTTCCCACACTACTAAGTTCCAAAAGAAGAAACAAATCAAAGAGATCTCCAATACCACCCCTGTCCCTTTGGCAATCACTGATTACATTAAGGTTCTTGAAGAACAGAATGTTAAGGAAGAAGACATAATCAAGATCCTCAAAGAAGTATATAAAGAACCCATCTACCAAGTGGAAGAAGAGGAAATTATCACTAAAATAAGCACGGAAGAACTAAGAGCACAAGTGGAGAGGGCAAAGAGTTTTTGATAAGAAGAGCTCAATCAGTATGTTACTCTCCTACAACCTGGAATGTATAATCTACGAAAAGAAAGTCAATTACAATCCCCATTCAAATACTTCCAGAAACCACTGAAATCCAAGCCCTTATTGACAGTGGAGCAACCAACTGCTTCATTAATGAATCCATTGCCTAGAAACTATGACTTCCTCTCACCAAGCTGAAAATAAGAAGGATAGCAATAAATGCCAACAGAACTTCCAATAAAGGAGGGGATATAATCCACAAAACCACTATTACTATGAATATAGAAGGAAGAAGGGAAACAAGAGATTACCTAGTAATCAAATGTGGGAAAAATGATATGATACTAGAAATAAGTTGGCTAACATGCCATAATCCCATAATCAACTGGATACAAAGGAATCTCAAAGGGAGGAAGAAAAGTCCAGACCTAGAGGAACAACGGTATCTAATCAAGTACCTCACCACCAACCTAGGGGAAGATCTGAATGAAGAAGTTTCATTCGATGTTGTACAGAACAAGAGGAAATTAACAAACTTACAATCTCCACTGACATTGCCAGAAAAGAACACAAGGAAGAAGTAACCCTACCGGCCAAATTCTTACAGTTCCAGAAGGTCTTCTCAGAAGGAGCTACTACTATCCTACCACCAAAGAGAACTTACGACCACCACATCAATCTTCTCCTGTCCTTCACCCTTTGGAGAGCCAAGAATTATCTGTTAAACCTGGAACAAATGGAAGCCTGCAGAAAGTTCATTGACAAACATCTCAAAAGTGGAAAAATCCAACCATCTAAATCCTCCCAAGTATCTCCATTCTTCTTCATGGATAAGAAAGATAGCAAACTCAGACCCTGTCAGAACTACCAATACCTGAACAAACATACTGTTAAAAATGCCTACCCATTACCACTGATTGGAGATCTCATCAACAAACTTCAGAGATTCAAAATCTTTACAAAAATGGATATAAGATGGGGATACAATAATGTCTGAATAGTACCAGAAGACTGCTGAAAAGCAGCCTTCATTACACCAATGGGACTTTTTGAACCAACAATAATGTTCTTTAGTCTCTGCAACTCCTCTGCCACCTTTCAAGCTCTAATGGATGACATCTTTGCCAATTATCTAGCTGAAGGGTGGCTGATAATATATATGGACGATCTCCTTATTTACTCCCTAAATCAGAAAATCCATGATAAAAGAACTAGGAAAGTCCTAGAACAAATAATGGAGCATAAACTATATCTCAAATTGGAAACATGCTTCTTTGATATAAAGACCACAGAATACCTGGGAATGATCATCTCGGAAGGACACACTGAAATGGACCCAATAAAACTAAAAGCCATTAGAGAATGGAACCCTTCGACATCAGTAAAAGGAGTATGCTCCTTTCTGGGGTTCTGTAATTTCTATCAAAAATTCATCAAGGGATTCTTCACCAAAGCACAACCTCTCATCAAACTAACAAAAAAGGAAACCAAGTGGCAATGGGGAAAACCACAAGAGGATGCCTTTAGAGATCTACAACAACAATTTCTCAAGAAACCAGTCCTCTCTATTCCTAACTCTTCCAAGGCCTTCTTTGTCATGACAGACACATCCCTAGTAGGAATGGGAGGAATACTGATGCAAAAAGACACCAATGGAGATCTCCACCAATGTGCATACCAGTCTAGCATCCTATCTCTGGCAGAAAGAAATTATGACATCTATGATAAAGAACTCTTAGAAGTCATTCATGCCCTGGATGATTGGAGGCAATACCTAACTGGGATCAATCACCTGGTAATGCTCCTCATGGATCACAAAAACCTTCTCTACTTCAAAGAATCAAGAAAATTATTCTGACAGCACACCAGATGGCAACTATTTCTACAAGAGTATGACCTTATCTTCTACCACCTTCCTGGGATCCAAATGGGCCTGGCTGATGCATTATTCAGACTATCCAACCTGAATCTAACCAATGATAACTTGAAACTCTGACTGCTTCCTGAGAAACTATTTATCAACCAGATAGACCTCACTCTGAAAGATAAAATAAGAGCATCTTCAAAAAAAGATCCACTAATGCTAAACACACTTCAATACATGTATGGGGAAAACCATATCCCAGATAAATCCCACCCCTCTGATTTGACATATGATGAGGGACAACTTTACTTCAGACATCAGCTTTACATACCCCCTGAAATATGAAAAGAACTAGTATATTCCATCCATTCCTTAGCCACAGGAGGACATGGAAGACAACACTGCACCATCCAACTCCTATCTAGGGACTACTGGTGGCCAGGACTCTCCACCTTTGTCAGAAAATATATCACAGGATGCCCCATCTGCTAACAAAATAAAAATATAAACAACCCCTTCCATCTGCTCCTCATCCCTATTCTGGTCAACAGTCCACATCCATTTCATACCATATCCATGGACATGATCACTGATCTACCCCCTTTGGGTGGAGCAGATTCCATTTTGGTTGTGGTGGACCACGGCCTTAGCCAGGGGGCAATTTTCATCCCTACTACCAAAATGGTCGATGCAGTAGGAGTAGCAACTCTCTTTTTTAAATATGTCTTCCCATGATTCAGGCTATACTCTAAGATCATCTCCAATAGGAGCCTCCAATTCATGTCGGCCTTTACAAAAGAACTAGCCAGACTTCTTAATTACAACATCACTCTTTCTACTACCTACCATCCACAAACCAATGGAGAGACAGAACAAGTAAATCAGGAACTAGAAATGTATCTAAGAATATTCTGCCAAGGGCAACAAGACCTATGGAGTGAACTACTCCTGATGGCAGAATTTAATCACAACTCCTCAATATACTCTACCACCAAATAAACTCCATTCCACCTCATGATAGGGTACAAACACAGAGCATATCCACCAATCAGAAAAACCCAGAATCCTACCATCGAAGGATGTCTGAAATCATTAATTAATGCCAGAGATGAAGCATCAGCAGCCATTACCCACATCCAACAAGTCTCTCATGTCTACTCAAGATTCAAACCTTGGAATAAAGGCAATAAAGTGTGGCTATCCAATAAAAATCTAAAAGCCCCCTATCCATCAAAGAAACTCGGCCCAAAAAGGGAAGGCCCCTTCCCCATCACAAAGGTACTCTCACTGGTAACATACCAATTGGATTTACCCCTGACCTGGAAAATCCATAATATATTCCACACCTCACTTCTTTCCCCATTTGTCCAGAATAATAAATATAGGATCACCGGAATGCCACCTCCACCAGAGATTATAGGAGACACTGAAGAATATGAAATCAAGTCCATCCTGAACCATAGAGGACACCCAGGATGCAGGTCCTACCTAGTTAATAGGAAGGAATACAGCACTGCTGAAAATACCTGGGAACTGGAAAACAACTTCACTCATACCAATGAAACTCTTCAAATCTATAAAAAATGACATAAACTCCAGTAATGAAACAACAAACCATCTGTTGCAATTTCTACAAATTCTCCCTCAAACAAGAAAAACCAGACTGATACACCAGACAATTCTCCTATATCTCCATCTTTGAATCAGAATAAAAAAGGCACTATACCTGAGAACATATTGAGACTCACAGCTATTACTGTACCATCAGTAACTGCCCCTATCACTACTAGCCCAAAATTCCATTCCTTATTGTCAATCATTTCCTCTCCTTCCTTTTACCATATGGATATCCCCCTCTTCCCATTTTAATCACCTTAAAGTTCATCATTCAAATTGGATTCAATCTCTACTCTGACAATATCAATCTCACCTCTCATGCCTCCATTCTCTTCTTTATTTATATCCCTTATTCTTGCCCTGGTCAAGGACATATTCAATTTCCAAATCCTTCCCCCCTCCTATAGAAGACTCGCCTTTGCAGCTATTCTAGATGGCCCTCAGGCAATCACTCTCCTAGAGGCAAATCTCAAACTGTGCAAACTATCTTCCATTGTCCTACTCATAGAGACCTATCACAGCTATGTCACCACAAGACTTCTCATTGAAGAGAAGCCACTGGAAGACATTACTGAGGCAATTGCAGAAAATCTCCACATGGCAGAAGCTCAGACTCTTGATGTCCTCCACTTCTGCAGGTTGGGGTACTTCATCAAGTGACTCCCAGCATCCACTTTCTTCCCAAAGATCTGCCCTGTGTTCCTCCAGCTCCTCAGAAATATAGGACAGCAAGGAATTGTTGACCTCAAACTTGCAAGACAGTTCACCTTTCTTAATGGCAGTAGTTTCCTGTTTGAGATTGAGGTGACTAAACAGGTTACCAGAGAACTAAAAGATAGCAAGAAAGGAGAGAATCTTCTTCCCATTCTGATTTGTCTCTTCAGACCTCTTAAGGAAATTAGGATGCCTGAAACTGCAAAAAGATCTGAAGAGGAAGTTGAGGAGCTCCCTCTTGCCCCTTCCATTCCAACCACCCCATCTCCCAACCTGTACCCACTCCCAGAAGACCTAAGCAACCTCTTATCTCTAGAATCTACTCCATCCCCAATGACTCCCCAACTTCACCTATCCACTCCTGAACTTATCAATGTTATCAATGTGGAAGCCCCCACCATCTCTGACCAGCCTGCCCCCACTACACCTGTCCCTACTGTGGGGTCAATGGACCAGGGCACCCCCAACATCTATGCTCCCATTGCCACACAACTGGATCTAACTAGATGGATGATAAATTGGGATGAGATCAATGAGGTCCATTGACCTTATTGACAGGGTAATATCATGCATCATGTGGAGTATCCAAGGAGGGTTACTCCTTTTCCCTCAGAAGGAGATCAACCATGGCTTAATGCAAACATTGTCACCGCAGCCTATGGAGGAACATCAGCAATCTGGCCTTCATCTGGCCAGAGCTGGCCAGAGCTGACCAGGCCTTTAGTAACTCCAGAAAGGTCCTCCTTTGGCCAATACTGGCCAGGCACCTTTCCAGTATTCTAGAGTATTAGCTGGACACTCTGGAGTATTGGAATCTGTCCTCAATTAGAGATCTGGATATGCTGGAATTTTCTTAAGAAACTGAATTACTAGGGGTGCTGAAAGTGGCTATGTTGGAAAAACTGGAAGCTAGAACAAATCAGAATAATCTGGAATTTATTATATAATATAGCCAAAAATCAGTTTATTTTTTATTGTTGTTATAAATATTCAATCATCATTATTACAAATGTATATATATTATAATCTAATTCAATAACAAAAGTATATAAAAGTAAACCTAATTAAAATCTACCTAAACCTAAGCATAACTAAACCATGAGCATTTTAAACTTTAATATATAAAAAGAAAACTTACCAACAATAAAAATATATAATCTGAAAAGAAAAGTAAGAAGCAAAACAAAACAAAACAAAAATATATAATAACTTACCTTTGAAATTGTGAATCATATATACAATAAGTGAAATAAGAGATGATAGTGGTTAAGAAAAAAAATGATAGTGGTTAAGAAAAAAAATGATAGTGGTTAAGAAAAAAAATGATAGTGGTTAAGAAAAAAGATAATAGTGGTTAAGAAAAGAGATGATAGTGATAAAGGAAAGAGAAGGTGTGAGAAAATTTCAAAGAGAGGCTGGTATATATATGTTTGGGCGAAAATTTGAAACTCAGCATATACCAAATAAATACAAACATACATCAAAAATTTTCTAAGTTTCCAATCTTCAATGGCTTTCAATTTTACAGGGTTCATTGCTATGTTTCCCTCCTTCAATACCATTCCTAGGTACTCCACCTCCAGGGCATTGAAGATACACTTTTCAAGTTTTAGATATAAGCAGTGTTGCATTAGCTGCAACAACACATTCTTTGTTCATTTGTTGTGGATATTCTGGTCTGCTGAGTGGATGAGGAGATCATCCATATAAATAATTAGCCACCCCTCAGCTAAGTAATCTGCAAAGATATTGTCCATTAAGGCCTGGATTGTTGCTGGTGAGTTGTACAGCCCAAAGAACATTATGGTGGGCTCAAAGAGCCCCATCAGTGTTATGAATGCTGCCTTCCATTGGTCCTTCTTATAGATTAGAACATTGTTGTACCCCCATCATATATCCATCTTGGTAAATAT
>JBBPJU010000582.1:0-20403 GCA_038088875.1 Austroboletus festivus
CCACTCACCCCTTCCAACATCTGTTGATGGATCTTATCACCGACCTTCCCCCGGCCCCACCCTGGGACGCTATTTTGGTCATGGTGGACCACAGACTTTCAAAGGGGGCTATTTTCATTCTGACTACCAAATTGGTGACCGCAGAGGGAGTTGCCACCCTATTCCTAAAAAATGTGTTTTCCCGTTTTGGCATCCATGACTCTGTAATCTCCGATCACGGCCCTCAATTCAATAGTGCCTTCACCCAAGAAATGGCCTGCCTACTTCAGTATGACCCTAAATTGTCTACTGCCTACCATCCCCAGACTGATGGGGAAACGGAACAGGTCAATCAGGAACTTGAAACCTACCTGCAGATATTCTGTCACAAGAACCCCTCTTCCTGGAGTGACTTCCTCCCCATTGTGGAATTTGCCCACAACTCAGCTGTTCACTCTACTACTAAGCAATCCCCGTTCCTGATAATGAACAGATATGAACCTAGGGGTTTTCCCCCCATTATGAAAACCTTCATCCCTGCAGTCCAATTTACCCTAGATCAATGGGGCACTGCTTGGAAAGAAGCCACTGCCACCATTACCTACGCCCAAAAAGATTATGAGAAACAACAAAAAGGGAAAGCCTACTCCCCATACCACATTGGAGATATAGTTTGGCTTTCCACAAAAAACTTAAAAACAAAAACAAAAGGGGAACTCTGAAAACTCCTACCAAAAAGAGAAGGCCCCTTTAGGGTCTTACAAAACATCAATAATGTCTTGTTCGAGCTACGCCTACCCAAACACTGGAAAATCCATAACGTTTTCCACGCCTCCCTATTGTCCCCATTTATGGAATCACCAGAATATGGAAGCACCACTCCTAAGCCGGTCATAGACCTGGATGAGGAACCTGAGTACAAAATTGAAGAGATCTTATCCCACAAGGGGGAATCTCGTAACGTTTCCTATCTAGTAAAATGGAAGGGCTACCCACACTCCAAAAACACCTGGGAACCGGAAGCCAACTTCACCCATTCAGACAAGCTGTTGGACACCTATAAAAAGGCACATCGAATACAGAAATAACCATCATGATTTACGATATCCAACCCACCTTCCAAGACAAAAGATACAACCACTGGCATACAGAATTTGTCCCCACAAAAACCAAAGAAATCAAATGAGACGGAAAGAAAATCATTATAAAAGAAAAACGTGTCCACTTTCTAAATCGGCATGTTGGAGAACACTGGTCCTTCTGTAGAATTGACTCCTGCCCCTACCACTGGCATGCCAAGAACTACTATTGACATAAATTGTCTAGTCATTGCCCCTTTCGGCATTCCTCCACAAGAACCCTACATCTCTGTCATTACCACTAAAGCTGGCGATGCCTACAATTTCAAATCTATCCCCCATTTGGAAAGGGGATATCTATACCACAACCTCCTAATGTCTAGTTACATAGCATCCTGGCTAGTAGAGCGACGCTATTCCTCTTTAATCCGCCCCCTCACCACCCTTATAAACTCCTATGAAGTTTATGCCAACATTCGTTCCACTCGCCACAATCCCCACCACTCTGACGATAACTATGTTGGGCCCTTCTCTATCCACCAACAACCCATCCTCACCTCAAACCTCGTATACCTCAGGGTCCTCATTGCCCAGTCCCTCCACAAGGCCAGGTTCTATAAGGTTGTCGAGGAGATCCCCCTCCTCGGAGTTCACAAGATTGTCTGGGAACTCGTCGGCCCACTTGCCCCTAATATTCGAGGAAGAGTCATCTGAAACCATAGGTTGGTTCTCGATATCATCGGAACTAGCGGAGGAACTACACCTCCTAGTCCGGTGCCACCTCTACTCTCCAGAATCTCAGCAATGAGAGCAAGCAATGATGGAAGGGATGCTGATTCCTTCATCCCTCCTCTGCCCACTAGAACCCTCTCCCCCACACTACCAAACCCCCTGGAATTGGAGGACCCATCGGCTGCCTGTGTCAGAGCCTACCAACATGACACAGACCCCCTCATCCCTATCCCCGACCTGTCTACTCCACCTTGAGACAACCCTCTCCAAAGGATTTCCTCTCCCCCTGCCCTCCACTGCGGACTCCCTGCCCTCTCTTGGAATATCCCTGAGGATATCAACATCCGAACTGACTACCATTGCACACATTGCAACTTTGCCCACCCCACTGCCTGGGACTGTCCCCATGTCATTTGCACCATTTGCTCCTGTCATGCCCCCGGCCACCCCATCTACCAATGCCCCTCCCTCTCCACCCCAATGCTCCCCCAGACTTGTCCAGAATGCGGCAGACAACATCTCCTTTACTGGAGATGTCCCTTCTACTCCTGCCCCCATTGCCACGAGATCTCTCCTGGCCATGCCTCTGCCAACTGCCCCCTTGTCATCCATAGTTGAGGGGCTAAATGAGCTGGTGGATGAATGGAATCATCCAATCTTCCCGGAGAAGGAAGGTAATGTTACAGAACAATGGGTCCAGCCTCCTACTCTGTATCCCGAGGAGTTGGATGTGCCATCTTTTTCCTTCTTGTCTCTAGAGCACACAATGGACATTGATGACAACTTCTCAAGCAGCCTCGCTTGGGGAGAGTCCCTAGACATCTGGAATGCTTCTCCGCCTCTCCCAGACAATCAGGAGAATGTTCCCCCAGGGAACCCGGAGTGGTTTGTTATGCTTGTACTGGGTAGGTCCAAGCGTAGCCCTTGTGTCCCTATTCAGAGAGTCGAGACAATGGAACAAGGGAAGGGTGCAGGTAAGTTCTAGGTGTGGATATAGAGAGGGGATGGTGATGGGCGAGCAGTAGAGAGACCATCACTAGAGAGTCAAAAAGGGGAGCAATAGATATTGCCATAGACCGAAGAGATTCAGAGGTACTACCAGAATACCGGTGGAGGGATGACTAGATGATGAGAGAGATCGGGGTGAAAGAGAGTCATCAGTGGTCAAGGAGATTGGTGATGTGAGGAATAGCGATGTAATAGGGAGACATCACCAATGGTCTGGGTAAAGGGGGTTTCAGCGAGATGGACGTCAGGGAAGATCGCTGAAGGATCAAAGGTTCGTGGTAAAACGACAGTGGGATATCTGAGGCAAGCAGATGTCAAAGATGTAAAGCAATAGATTCATAGATGTGGAGGGTACAGGGGATATTGAGGAGTCATGAGGAAGAGGTGACAGGGAATTACATGAGGAGATAGGGAACTTTCAAGAGAGGTCTAAGATGGGGAACTATGGTACAGGGAAGCCGCTATAAGTAGTAATCGGGAAAGCGGCTGTGCAGTTCAAGAAAGGGGATGGGGTCAAGGATATGGGAATAGAGTCAAGGGTACTGATGATGAGTCAGGTTGATGAGTCATCAGAATGTCCAAGAATATAATGGAATATCAAAGAAGTGCTGACTTAGCCAAAAGAACAGAAGGTGATCTAAGATCAGGGGCTAAGTCAGGAGAAATGGATAAGACAGAATAATAATGGAATGGATGAGTCAGAAGGGTCAAGGGTTGAACCAAGATAAGAGATAAGGAATGACTTATCCATGACAGATATACAGTGAGTAAGCGGATCAAAGGGAATGTCTATAACGAAGGGGAATCAAGTAAGCATGAATAACAAAGGCCAGATGAGTCAGAGAAACAGAGCATATCCACATGGAAGGTAAGGACTCATCTAGGAATTGATGGGTAAGTCCAGAGTAAAGGGGATCAAGGAAAAAGAGTAGTCCATATAGTGTTATGGAACGATGGAGGCAGTCCCCCACTCCGTACCCAGACGCGCTAGATGCGCCATCTTTTTCTTTTTCCTCAGGACATTTCGCGGATTTACAGGATAACTTCACAAGTTCTCTAGCTTGGGGAGAGTCGCTAGATGTCTGGTCAGCTTCACCCCCACTGCCGGACAATCAAGAGAACATTCCCCCAGGGGACAAGGAATGGTTTACCTGGGATGCCCAGGACTTGTACGATTACATCCGACGACATGAGAATCTATTCCCTTTTAATTCCGAATAGATTCTCCTTTCTTTTATTTATTTTCGCTGATCTTCTTAGGATATATTCGATCTACTTCCCAATTATCATTAGTTACCTAACCACCCATACCCGCTCCACACAGCATCCGCCGGTTTAGGTATTACCCTTCATCTTTCTGTAAAGATCTCATATATCCTCTTTTGATCCTTTAGGTAATTCTCTCACACTTGTGGGAGGATTCCCATGCACTGCCCTTCCCTCCCCTCCATAGGCAGTGCATGCCGTCAATTGCGGCTTTACGTTTCATTTTCATTTCGCTTCTTTAGGACGCTTTTCCATTCCCTGCCTCTTTCGTGGCAGGTAGTATTCCGAAACCATCGAGAGGAATAAGTTCTCATCTTATTCCCCTTTTAGTATAAATAGCGCCCATGTACTTAGAGTTTCGCTAGTTAGATTCTACGCAATCCAACGTGGAGTTGGCTGTACCTTTGAGCGAAGAAGGATCTTCGTTCATCGAGAGAGTTCTACTACGGCATTGCCTTATCATTGTCATATCATCTACACACTAGGCACCCGCGCCAGAGCCAACTTCCTTATGGGATTCATCCGTCGCTGCCCCCGTCTCGGCTACATCGATCAACTCATTGCTTGCTGCCTAGGGCTCCACGTACTGCGTTCCGTATCATATAGCACTCAGCTATGTCCCAGAAATGAATCGTAACATGGTTCACATGGGATGCCGAGGAGTTAGCGGAGTATCTACTCTGGTCAGACCGCCCCTTCCCTTTCCTCTAAGATCAGTTTCCCCTTTTTGTTCCCTTACTATTACCACTTTCTCCTGTCTCCGACGGACTTACCTTTCTCAACTAGGATACCCAGTTCATCCTCAGTTACGGCAAGTTACTATGTCACCCATACCTTCTCCACATAGCAGCCAGATGTAGTATTACCCCTTCCCCTTTTCTGCTGAACTCATGTATCTGTTTTAGAGATTAGGTTTGAACTCTCTCCTCAATTAGGAGGAGTTCCGCACACTGCCCTTCCACTTTCATCCATAGGCAGTGTGTGATATATTAAAGGTTATATCTCTTCTGGACACTTTCCATTCTCTAATTCCAATCGGGGTTGGACCTATTCCTTATTCGGACTTGCCTTCCGAATGGGAATACTTTCCCATCTCCATCAATTACGTATATAAGCACCCTTGTATTATAGTTAGCTCTCTAGCTAAATTCTACGCAACTTTACATGAAGTTTATGCTGTACCTTGGAAAGGTGGATGATCTCCCTTTCCTTGAGAGAGTTCTTATCCAGCAAACTCTGAACTACCAGTTCATCTTATATTACGAAGCCGCCACGGCCTGAGAATCCATCCTTGCCGTTTGTCTACAGTACGGACCAAACTTAGAAGCCTTTGATCAGCTAATCGCTTGGAGACTCGAACTTCACGTCCTGCATTCCGTATCAGCAATCTGAGCACATATGATATTGTCTTCAGTTCGATCTAGGTATGTGAAAAGATGTTCATCGACCAAGGCATCTACAGAGACTTGTTTTGTAGATAGTGCTTAATATCTTCTTTTAGCGTAGAGCCCTTCTTTCTCCTGTTTTGTTTGTTTGTGAAGGGCTATGAATTTGGCTGATTGATCCATTTCTGAGGCGATTTGAAGTGTCCTTTCCTTCCAATTAATTGTGGGGTTAGTTTCCGTTAACCAAGGGAGTCCTAGTATAATGTTTTCTTTTTCACAATTTATAATGTGGAAAGTCATTTGTCGAAGAAGTCCATTGACATTGACAAAGAGGGTGGTGGTGAAGTTGATTGACCCTCCTTTGTTTAGGGAGGCATTGGTGTTTCATATGGTGATGGGTGTAGAGAATCGATGGCAAGGAAGATGATGTTTTCTAATAAAATTCCAGTCTACACAGGAGATTTGGGCTCCTGAGTCTACTAGGGCTGAGGTGGTGACAGCTTTGACCATGTCCAATGCGAGAAGTAATTGAATGGGGATTTGCATAGCTTTGATACTGGTACATGGTCGAGATGAAGGAGATATGTGCATTGCTTTCATCCTCCTGTCTAAAAATCCATCGCCACCCTGCCCACAACCTGTTCTTCTTCTTCCTCTATCCCAGATTCAACGACTTTGATATCTTTGGGTTGTACTGCAGGGGGTTTTCTTTCAAATTTGACCCTGCAGTCTTTCATCATATGTCCCTTTTGATGACACTTGAAGCATCATCCCTCCTTCTGGCATCTTTCTCATTCTTCTTCAGTCAGTTTCTTCAGCACCATGATGGTATCCACATCCATGGTGTTAGGGTCTTTGGTGGTTCTAGGGGTGAATGTTGGGGTAAAGGTAGTATTACCTTTCTTATGCCTGGAGGTGATTTCAAGGACTCTTTCTTCAACCATAGCGAAGTGAGCAGCTTTGGTGTACCAACTCTTGATGGTAGTTGGTACAGTCTCCATAGTGTGGATTCGTCGCATCAGGGAGACAGGGATTCCTGAAGTGAAATAATTGATAAGAACGTCATTGTTACTTACTCCAGAAATGGCAACTTTGTTCTTGAAATTAGCAATGTAATTCTGGAGTGCAGGATTGTATCCTCCTGAGCGATTTTCATAGATTCGGGTTTTAGCCAGCCAGGCTAGTGCTTCTCCTTTAGCATCCTTGTTATCAAAACTATCCTTGAATGATGTTTCAAAGGTAGTCCAAGTCCTGAAAGTAAAGTTGCCTCCAGTTAGTTTTGTTTCTCTGAACGTTGCAGCTCATGTAAGGGCTATTCCTTTTTTCATGTAAGACAGTGCATAGGCAATCTTCTTGGTGTCTGTGTTGTAGAGGTCTTCATTGATGGCTAAGTAAAGCTGAACTGTTCTTAACCAAGGTAAAGCTTTGGTAGAGGTTCTGTCATAGTCTCCAGGAGTTCCGAGACAGAGTTCTGTAGGTTTTGTAGAAGACATGGTTCTTGACATAGGTAGCATGGGTTGTACAAGGGGAGGGAAGAAGACTCAACCTGTTACGGAATGATGGAGATGGGCACCCACTCCGTTTCCAGACGCGCTAGACGCGCCGTCTTTTTCTTCTTCTTCTGGACACTTTACGGACATGCAGGATGACTTCTCGAGCTCTCTAGCTTGGGGAGATTCTTTAGACGTCTGGTCAGCCTCACCCCCACTGCCCGACAATCAGGAGAACGTTCCCCCCGGGGATGAGGAGTGGTTCACCTGGGACGCCCAGGAGTTGTACGATTACGTACGAAGACGTGAGAACTTGTTCCCCTTTAATTCCGAATAAGTTCTCCTCTTCTTTTATTTATTTTCGTTGATCTTTCTTGGATATCCTCAATCTATTCCACAGTTACTGTCAGTTACCTAACCACCCTTTCCGCTCCACACAGCATCCGCCGGTCTAGGTATTATCTCCTTTATTCCCGATAGATCTCGTATATCCTTCTTTAGATCCTTTAGGAACTCTCTCTCACGTTCGTGGGAAGATTCCCATGCACTGCCCTTCCCCTTTTTCTATAGGCAGTGCATGCCGTCAATTACGGTATTTACGTTTCACCTTTTAGGACGCTCTTCCATTCCCTGCCTCTCTTATGGCAGGTAGTATTCCGAAACCCCCACGGGGAATAAGTTCCCATCCTATTCCCCTTTCGTATAAATAGCGCCCATGTAACTTAGAGTTTCGCTAGTTAGATTCTACGCAATCCAACGTGGAGTCAGCTGTACCTTTGAGTGAAGAAGGTTCTTCATTCATCGAGAGAGTTCTTCTGAGGCATTGCCTCAATCATCGCTATATCGTCTACACGCTAGGCACCCGCGCCAGAGCCAACATCCTTACGGGATTCATCCGTCGTTGCCCCCGCCTCGGTTACATTGATCACCTCATCGCCCGTCGCCTCAAGCTCCACGTACTGCGTTCCGTATCAGTTTCTCCATCGGTTTGAGGGCAGTAGGCAGTAGAGAGTGCTACGTCATATTCTAGTAGTTGTGCAAGTTCCCTGGCAAACACGGATGTGAATTGGAGGCCATGATCAGAGATGACTTTGTTATGTAGATCAAATCTTTTGAATATGTGGTGAAGAAAGAGGGATACTATCTCCTTGGCAGACACTGTTTTATTGGTTGGGATAAAAATTACCCCCTGAGTAAGACTGTGGTCAACCACAACCAAGATACTATCAGATCCATTGCTAGGGGGTAAGTTGGTGATCAGGTCCATGGATATGTGTTGGAATGGTTGGATGGCAGTGGTAAGAATAGGGGAGAGTGGTGGTGCAACAGGGTGGGTGAGGACTTTGTTGGCCTGACAAGTGGGGCATCTGGCAATAAAGCAGTGAATGAAGGAAGACATTTCTGGCCACCAGTAGTCCTTGGAGAGAGTTTGAATGGTTTTGTATTGGCCGCTGTGGCTCCCAGTGGTAGAGTGATAAAAGAAGTGTACCAGGGGATGTTGGGAATTTTCTGGGATATATAGTCTTTTCTGATAGTATAATTTCCTGTCAGTGAATGTCCAATCTTTTGGTGAGGTTTGGGGAAGAGGAGCAGTGATGCCATTCTCCAGATGTTGGAGTGCCTTCAAGACTAGGGGGTCAGATGGGGTAGAGGTGGTAATTTTCTCTTGAAGTGCTGAGTTGATTTTTCTGACAAAGAGATTGTCTGGTAGAAGAAGTAGGTTGGTGTTGTCAGTTGAGGTGGGGGGTAGATCTTTACAAGAGAGGGCATCTGTGGGGGATAGATCATTTCCCGGCATATGGTGGAATGTGAGGTCACAGTCCTGGAGGAATAATTGCCATCTTGTGTGTTGGTGAGTAAGTTTTTTTGGTTCTTTGAAATACAATAGATTTTTGTGATCCATTAGAATCATTACTTGGTTTTTTATTCTCCTCAGATAATGTCTCCAATCCTCCAATGCATATATAACCCCTAGAAGTTCTTTGTCATAAATGTTATAGTTCCATTCTGCAGGGGATAAGGTAGAAGACTGGTAGGCATATGGGTGGAGGTCACCATTTCCATCTTTTTGCATGAGGATTCTCCCTGTGGCTCCTAAGGAGGCATCAGTCATGACATAGAAGGGTTTTCTTGGATTGGGGATGGATAGTATGGGGCGGCTGAGGAAGTGTTTCTTTAGGGTTAGAAATGCATCATTTTCTTTTTGGGTCCATTGCCAAGGTTGATTTTTTGTAGTGAGGTTTACTAAGGATTTGCAGATGTTGGAAAACCCAGGGATGAACTTTCTGTAGAAATTGCAGAAGCCTAAGAAGGATCTGGTTTCTTTGACAGTGGTTGGTGGGAGCCATCCTTCTATGGCTTTCAATTTGGTAGGATCCATAGATAATTCATCCTTAGAGAGGATCATTCCTAAATAGTCTACTTTTGATGCATCAAATGTGCATTTCTCCAGTTTCAGATATAGTTCATATTCCATCATCCTTTGTAGAACTTTCTGGGTCCTTTCATCTTGCAGTTCTTGGGAGGGGGAATGAACTAGTAGGTCATCCATGTATATGATTAACCATCCTTCTGCGATATAGTCAGCAAAGATGTCATCCATCAAAGCTTGAAAAGTGGCTGGGGAGTTGTATAGTCCAAAGAACATCACAGTTGGTTCAAATAGTCCAAAGGGGGTAATGAATGCTGCTTTCCATTGATCCTCAGGTCTGATAAGGACATTATTATATCCCCATCATATGTCCATTTTGGTAAAGATCTTAGATCCTTTCACTTTATTGACTAAGTCAGATATGAGGGGTAAGGGGTAGGTGTTCTTGATTATATGAGAGTTAAGATATCTGTAGTCCTGGCACAGTCTGAGTTTCCCATCTTTCTAGTCAATAAAAAAGAAGGGGGAGGCTTGTGGGGATTTTGAGGATTTGATTTTTCCTGCCACTAGTTATTCATCTAGGAATTTCCTGCAGGCTTCACTTTCAGTGGGATTGAGGGGGTAATTTTTAGCTTGTTTCAGAGTAAAGGAGTTGTCCAAATCAATTCGATGATCATATGGTTGGGAAGGGGGTACAGAGTAGGTAGCTTCTTCTGAGAATACTTTCTGATATTTTTCAAATTCTTGTGGAAGTTTTACTTCTTTCTTTTCTTCATTAATGGCTAGCTCAGTGGATATGGTTGTTTTCCGTATTTCTTCAAACTCTTCTTCATCTCCACAATGTTGGATTACTACTTCTTTAGTGGGATGGGAGAGGTTGCATGATAGGTATTTTACCAGGTATCTTTGCGGTTTGATGTCTTCTCGTTTAACAGGGGTTCTTTCAGGGATTGATAGTTCCCCTATTGCCCAATTTATGTCAGGATTGTTTTTCTTTAGCCATGTCATCCCTAAGATAAGGTCAGTTTTTCCACATCCTATGATCATGAAGATTCTTCTTTCTTTTCTTCCACTTATTTCTAGTTCCACAGTGGTTTTATATCGTATTTCTCCTCCTGCATTCTTTATTCCATTGGCGTTTATGGCATTTTATGGTTGTTATAATCTTTCCAGGGGTAGATTATGTTGTTGTGCGAAGGATTGGTCCATAAAGCAATTGGTTGCTCCACAGTCTACTAGGGCTCTTGTTTTTATTGTGGTTCTTCCATCAAGGTCATGTATGAGAATTAGGATTTGGATTGCATTGGAATCTTTTGATATAAGTACAAATGGAAGTCTAGGGAGTTGTGATACAATTTCATGCCCCCGTCTTAAAAACCCTTTACTTTGGCAATGCAAGCAATCATTTCTTTGGAGAAGGTGGATTGGACTTCCACCTTTGCCACTGTTTCTTCTTTTCCTTCATCATCTACTTCCATCAGCATGTAGTCTTCATCATACACCTGTTTCAATACCCTGAGAAGGTTATCTTGATTAACCTTTTTCTCACTTGTGAGTTTCTTTACATATTTATCAGCTACTTCCGCTTGTTCTTCTTTTACCTTGCGGACTCTTTCCTGAGGTTTTACTTGAGTTCCTCAGCTATTTCCTTGTCCCTGAGGATAATCTCAAGGGTGTTTCCTGGTGGAACAGCCAATCTTATGGCATATAAAGCACCAGTTTTCTCTGATGTGTTTGGCTTTTTCAACAGGGGTGAGTCTAATGGCATCTATGTCCATGGTGTTTGGATCTTTAGATCCTCCTCCTCCTTCTCCAGTCCCAGAGTAGGAGAGACAGTTTCCTCATAGGTCTCTTTATCATTCTATCTGTCTCATCCTTTGGTAGGATTTGTTAATCCATTTCTTGAGGGTATCTGGTTCTTTTACCAGGACTATAGGGGAGGAGATGTCAAAGTTGAGTCCTTTGATGAACCATTCACATAATGCACCTTCACTCTTTTCTCTAGAGTTGACAGCTTTGAGTTGGAAGTCTTAAATATATTCTTGAAGATTGGTTATGGTAGATGGGCCTTGTTTTATATGCATCTGAGTAAGTTTTCTTCAGCTGTCTTTATGAGACTCTTCTGATATGAAGGAATTTGCAAACTTGTTTGCAAAGTCTTCCCATTTCTTCTTCTTCTTTTTCTTCATCAGTTATATTGTCATTTGAGGTATACCATCCTTTGGCAAATACCCTTCCTCTCCCTTTACTCATCTTGTTAAGGGCAGTTAGGATTTTCTTCTGTTCCATATCATAGAGGTCCTTGTTCATGAGGAAGTAGGCGGTCATAGATAGGATCCACCACTTAGCATCCTCTGCTTTTCCTGAAAAATCCATGGGGCATCCTGTCTGAAGTTCCTTTGTTGTCATATTCTTTTTTGGTGGTACTGGTAAGCCGAGGGTAAAGTCTTGTTCTTCTTCATCAAGATCTACCTGAATTGGTTCTGGTTCTGGGGTGGGTGGTCTGCTCTCATGAGACTCTGGCTCCCTTCTTGAATTATCTGGAGATAAAGATGGTAGTTCAACAGGTATAGGAGATGGATCCCTTTCGGCAAAGACAGTCTCAATAGTAGGGATCAGAGGTGCAGGTTCTGACATAGAAGGTTGTTGATGCAAGCAGTATTGACTAGTGAGGGGTGGATGAGATGTCCCAGTAATTCTTCTTCTTCCTGGCATTTGAATAGATCGAAGAGGAACTGAGGTGTTTCTGATGACCTTTGGAGTCCACTGGGATAGTATACCTTCCTGATGAAATCTTGCCTGTTGATGGGTACCCTTCTTGTAGATACAAGGGGCGATAGTTCAGCTAGATCTATTGTTATGCTGGACAAGCGTGACACCTAGTCTGATCCTTTATCACAGCATGCACTTGATAGTAGCACAAAGACTAGTAGAAATCCAAAGGAGTTCAATCACTGCAGTGACTCTTTCACACTGAGGAAACTAGACACCACACTTGAGATTGCGTAGATCTAGCTGAGATTACAAGTACAAGCAGCTACTGTATTTATAGTGATTCCCTATGGTATAGATCCCTATTGTGGAAAGGAAGAGGCACTGCAGATTGAGATCCACATATGCTACACCTCATATGAGGCAAGGATGAGGTAGTCCGAGGATAAGGTAAATGAAAAGGGGGCATTGATGCCTGACATACTGGAATCAGGGAATGGAAGATAAGACAATGAGGTCTCCATGAGGAGAGCCGGAATATTGGTACATCAACAGAGAGGTCATTGATAGAAGATCTGGAGTAGATCAATAACCTAAAGTGTCCCCAATACTGAGGTGAAAAGATGAACTCAGCTTTTGGATATCAAATGAAAAATATGGGGTCTCTCTGAGTGACTTTCAGCCCATTACTCCATCCACTCATTAGTGACTGGCCAAGCAGGTTCTTCCTCAGGTGGAGGATCAAGCTCATCCACATCATAACTGTTCCCCATCCAGAGCCAGCACATAGTGCAGAAACAGTCCTTTCTATGGCTGAGATAATCTCAATCAGAGATCATAACACAGAAATGGTCAGAGATGGTCAAAACACAGTCAAAAGTAATAGAGAGTTGAGAGATGTTTTATATGAAAATTTAAATGCTGATAACTCTATTTAAAAGTTTGATGTCAGAAAGCCCTTGAGTGCAGCCACCATACCACAGCCACTTCCACATTTGGGTATCGGCTCCTAGTGGCCTGATGATGATGATATCAAAATTGACAATTGTTCTCCCATTTCTGAATGCCCCACACTGAAAGGCAAGTGCTACTACAAGATATCTGCTCTGCTGCTGTGACGTGATCTACGGGTATAGATCTAAGACACAAAGGTTTCCCCTTTATTCTAGCTGTCACTCAACAGTAGACAGAAGACTGATAGAAGTCCGGGATGTTTTGGGTAAGTCTTGCTGCATTCCTTACTTAGGAATGGCAGTTGAACCAAATACCATGTAGATTAAACGTAGATCTAGTTAAGGAATTACTGTACATGGGCAGCACTATTTATAGGGGAGGGAGAACTACTATGACCATAAGCAGAGATCACAGGAAAGGGGGGAAGGCTGTCCATAGGGCAAAGGGTTACAGGAGATAGGCATAGGTGGGGGAATAGGTGATCACACCAGTGTAAGGGTGCGATCCTAAAGAAACTATAGTTCATAGATAATGAATAGAGTTTGTACCGAAGTAAGGGTAGGGCGTGGATGCGATCACATCCATGCCTCGTCCATAGGCCATTCGGGCGGGGGTGCTGTCTCCTCTAGATAAATGGGTGGTGCTTGGACGTTCCACCATCCTGGGACCGCGTCTCCTAGGGGTTCCTTTCCCCAGGTGGCTCCCTCTGCTTCTCCATTCCAGAATTGATGCCTCATGTCTAGGTTCCCTCCGTAAGCTGCGGTAGAAATGTTGGCATTGAGCCAGGGACGGTCCCCTTCATGAGGAAAAGGGGTGGCTCTCCTTGGGTAGTCCACCTGGTGCGTGACAGCTGCTCGGCTAGTCCAGTTACTTCAGGCTCATGATCATTCACACCAACAAGTGAATGACTCAGAGTCCAATAGTTTTGTCTCATCCACTATCTCTCTTCCTCATCTTTTCTTTTTCACACCTCCTATGCCTCTGACTCTGATTCTACTTTCTGACTTAGATTTCAATAGCTTGAATGGAAACTTGTCAAACTTGTCAATCTCATCACCTTCAAACTCTGATGGGGACTCAGGTGTGACATGATCTATGGGTATAGATCCAAGACACAAGGACATTGTCAAGTTCAAGCTGTCACTCAACAGTAGACAGGAGACTGATAGAAGTCCAGTTGTAGCCCTTACTTAGGGATGGCAGTTGAACCAAATATCACATAGATTAAATGTAGATCTAGTTGGGGACTTCACTATACAGGGCAGTCATATTTATAGGAGATAGGAGTATGACTATGACCATAAGAAATAATCATATGTATAGGGGAACTGTCTGTAGGGCAAAGGGGTTTATAATGATAAGCATGGGTGGGGGAAGAGAAGATCACACCAGTGTAAGGGTGTGATTGAAAAGTAAGATAGTCCAAAAGGTAAAAGAAAGGAAGAAAAAGGGAGATTGTACAATAAGGTCATGGATGGGTTATATCCATATGGCATTGGTGGGCCAATCTGGTGTGGGTGTTGTCTCTTCAAGTGGGATAGGTGGGGCTTGGACATTTCATCATCTGGGTATGAGATCCCCAGCTGGTTCCTCTCCCCAGGTGGCTCCTCCTGCCTCTCCTTTCCAAAACAGATGTCTTATGTCTAGATTCCCTCCATAGGCAGCTATACTAAGGTTGGCATAGAGCCAAGGTCAGTCTCCTTCTGAGGGAAAAGGAGTGGCCCTCCATGGGTAGTCCATGTGGTGCATGACATCAGATAACATAGGCAGTCAAACTCATTATGATAGCTTTGTTGGAGCTATTGCAGCACTGGAGGAAGAGGTTGTATGAGCCCATGTACTTAATCAGCCTTCTATACCACCTCTTTGTACACCACAGATCCAAGTGCTGGTAAGTTGTTCTGAGCATCCAGAAGGATTCCATAAGAAACTATGTGTTTTCCTTGAAATATTTGATGATATTTTAGATCAGATCCACAACCACCCAATTTTTTATAGACAAGGGCAACTCCCTATGGCAGCTCAACTCACAATTTTTCTTAATTGTGCAGGATGCTATGATAATGCAATTACCCTCTGGGATATTGCAATGTAGGCCAGAGTTAGTGAAGGCTCAGCAGTCAACTGTACAAATTGGGTTATGATTGTGCTATTAGACCAGCATGATACTTTTGTTCAATTTCTGGCATACAACACTGTTGATCACACAAATGCCAAGATATATGCTGCTAGTACCATGGGCTGCCAGGAGTGGTCCAATGGGTGGCTTGCAGCTAATGGGCCCTCAATCTCTCTCTTTCAGAAGCCAGGATATTATAGGGAGACTTTCTATGACCAGAAATCCAGATATGTGACACAATCTACAGGTATAGATCTAAGTCTCAAAGATATGGCCAAGTTCAAGCTGTCACTCAACAGTAGACAGGAGACTGATAGAAGTCCAGGATATTCTTGAAGTCTTGCTGCAGCCCTCACTCAGGGATGGCAGTGTGAACCAAATACCATATAGATTAAATATAGATCTAGTTAGGGAAACTACTCTACAAGGTAGTCATATTTAAAGGGGGTGGGAACACTGCCATGACCATAAGAAGTGATCATGGGTAGAAAGGGGGGGACTGTCCATAGGGTGAAGGGTTACAAGAGATAAGCATAGGTGGGGGAATAAAAGATCACACCAGTGTAAGGGTATGATTGAAAAAGAAATGATAGTTCTGATAAGAGATAAAGTTTGTACCAATCTCTCCAATTGATCATGGATGCGATCACATCCATGCTGCGTCTGTGGGCCACCCTGGAGTGGGTGTCATCTCCTCTAGGTGGATCAGTGGTGCCTGGACATTCCACCATCCTTGCACAAAATCCCCTAGAGGCTCCTCTCCCCAGGTAGCTCCCTGCACTTTTCCTCCCCAGAACTGGTGTTGTCCATCTGGGTTTCCTCTGTATGCGATGGTCATGATGTTGGCATTCAGCCAAGGCCTGTCCCCTTCAGTAGGAAATGGGGTCACCCTCCACCAGTAGTCCATATGGTGCATGACAAGTTATTTGTTGAATTGTCAGGTATTTATTCATCTTGTTCTACTTACACTTTATTTTACTTTCAGTCTAGCTCATCATCATGCCCCACAATCTGCTTATTGCCAACTATGGGCTTGGACACCCAGGAAGTGCACATGATGCTTATACAATCCAAAGTACTTGGGTATATCAAGATCATGATATACTCCTATCTGCTAATGAGTGGATCTGGGGAGATAGTGCATACCCTCTCCTTCCCTGGCTTATCCCCTGTTTAAAAAGACAAAAGAATGGGGAATTTATAAGGATCAGTGAATATTTAACTATTTTTTATTAATGGTACTTTTTTTTTTGTTCTATGTTGTTTTATTTTATTTTTCCCAGATTCACATGTGGGTTGAACATGCCTGTGGTGCACTTAAAGGCCATTTTCAGTCACTTCGGGAGCTACATCTCTCCATCTGATCAGAAGAGGACCTTGAATATGCCATGGACTGGATTCAATGCTGCATCATTTTGCACAATATGATCATCCGTTTTGAGGAGAGGAGATATGGGCCAACATCTGCACAAAGGCATGCATCAGAACATTGGGCCAGAAGGAAGGCAGGATGTACTTTGGATCGGACAGAAATTGAGGAGAGCAACAGCAAAATTCATGAAGAACATGATTTTTGCCAACAACTAATGGCTTACTTATTGTCCAACAATAGACACCATAGACATTGTTAGATTTATTGCAATATCAAAAGGGTAAAAGCACAACAAAGAACAAGTACAACTAGTTAAGATCTGAGCTATCTCCTGCCAGATTATCATTGCCTGCTTCAAAACGAACAGAAGTACCTATGCCTGATGGAAGACTAACCCCTTGCATGGCCATTTGGAGGTGTAGCAGCTCAATATCAGCCAACTTTCATTTGGTGGTTTCCACAGCCACATTGGCCATTACCTCCTACAAACAGATTTCCATCTTCTTTGCTTCCATTTCTCTTTGATGGATTGCCTGCATATTCAACAGCTTATATTGCATTTTTTCACATGCAAGATTATGCTTGCATTCTTGAGTAAGGTGCTGCAATTTCATCCCAAGTTGATGGTTCTTCTCCATCATAATCACAAGGTGGTGATTGCCAGGGCCTTTGCTGCCACCTTAGTCTGTTGCTGCCACCTGTGAAATGATATCATTGAGATCAAGCCAGATTCATTTTGCCTGGCTGCTGCTCAAGGATGGGGGGCGAGAAGGAGATAACATAGTATGGCTATGAGGTGCAGTGTGAGATGATGGTTTGTTGAAACCTAAGTGACTGTGGCTGGATGGATGTGGGCTTGGAAGAGTCATTAAGCCAGCTTTAGAGCCCATGAGTGTAAAGCCTGCTTGACGAGAGTGGTAGTCATCATCCTCATTGTTGAGGGCATCATTGAGAATAAAGCATGGAGGGGATTCGGCAGCCTGAAGGATTATTAGTTTCTCACAAATCACATTGATTAAATACTCATACCTTTTGCTTTCCTTCCTGCACTGTTTCCATGCAGGATTCACCAACATTGACCTCCATTTCCTCTGCTTGATCTGCCTGATCTTCCCCATCCTCCTCATCAGCTACTTCCATCTTGACCTCATTGCCATGACCATCCACAGGAGTGCCACCAGTGTTGCTGCCCACCACCATGGAAATCTTAGTTGGGGTGTTCTTGGCTGTGGCAGTTGACAAGACTGCAACAAGTTTTAGAAGATTGGAACCATGAGAGATGCCAGGCCTTGAAGTTACTGGTATGGTGGTAAAATTGGGGATACCCTTCCACAGATTGTAAAGTCAGTTGTAAAGTGGAAACTCCTGCTCAATGGATTCAATGAGATTTGAGGCTGAAGAACCTGGTTGAATTCCCTGTCCTGTCTGGTGCAAGGTGTTGTAGTGCATGCAAAACATTTTGGAAAGGCTGGATTACATTTATAGTCAAATTTAAATGAAAAAAAAAAATGAAGGGGTAGGAGCATACTAAGATATGTGGTTCTGGACACTTTGCACAAACTTCTTCATCGATGATGGGTACCAGTTCTTCTATTGGGGGTCATCAGCAAACACATGTTGAGCAATGACCAATTGGATCATGCTTTTGTCCTTCCCTGAAGGCTTTTCAGTATGCTTGGGATGCTGAGCTTTGTTTTCATAAAAGAGGATAGTACAGTCAGCAGGGTGATTCTCAAGCCAAGAAACAAGAAGCTCAGTTTAATCATCTGTCCAGACAACAATGAACTTGTCATTTGGCACATCTGTTTCTGAGATAGGGGGGCTGATCAAGGCAGGTCCCTGGCATTGGCAGCATGTTGTGCCCCCCCTACCACAGCCTCTGGCAGGGGCAGGAGGCAGCTGAGTTTGGGCTTGAGCTTGGAGCCTGCTTGAGCTTGATGTAGATATGGATGGTCTGAGGGCACAAGTTTGTAGGTGTGCACTATGCCAGGTCATGTCAGAATATGCTAGACTGGGAGCTAGCAGAAGTGCTCAGCTGAAGTCTAGAGAGACTAATATTCAACTGTACCTAGCAGAAGTGCTTATATGTACATTAGCTAGATAGATAACTAAGTAGGAAGAGCCCTCACCTCAGCTAAAGTCTAGAGAGACTAATATTCAACTGAGGGAGGGCTGAAAGCAAAGTATCAGCATATATATAGGGTGAAAATGTGGGCATATTAGCCTAATGGACTCCACTAGGTGAATGACATAAAATCCGGTTAGGGGTAATGAAGTCTGGTGAAGTCCAAAGTAAGTCCAGTCAAAGGAAAGTGAGAAAGAAGTGTATGTACAAAGGTATGCATGGAGATGGTATCAGAGAAGAATTGGAGGAGAATGGAGGAGGAGCAGAGTCCTATAGAATCTAACACTCCCACTCGACCATAGTTATAGTCCTTGCTATATGTGTGGACCTGTTGAAAGCAGGTTGCCTAGTGCTTCCATTTGTGGCCATGATTATGCTTGCAGTTTCCAGTGGCAGTAGGAGCTGGAATATCTGGAGTTTGTGTGTAAATGATTGGAGATGGCAGTGAAGATGGTGATGATAGAGGGGGTATAAAAGGATGTGGGAAGGAAGGTATTGCCAGAGATGACAGCCAGGAAATAAAGATATCCTGCAGAGCATATTGCCTGGTTAATTCTGTAAAGAGCAAACTTGCCATGGTAAAGTCTTCCATCTCCATGAGAATATCATCAGAGATGTGCTCAATGATGATGTCATAAGCAGTCACATAGTCATTGGAGTAGGGAGCATTCAGATTTTTGTTGAAGTTGTGGATGTACTTCAATAGCAAGGCATTGCAGAGTGTGGCAGTAATACCTTCATACCAGCATTGGAAATTGGATTTCCCAATGAGTGCTGGATGAGCAGAGGTCACAGAGGCGGTGGAATCAGCTGTGGACTGCTGGGAATCTGCCTCCACTGCTCCCACTGCTTTGGAGGAGTCTATGCTACTGTTGTCATCATTGCCATCATCCCAGGTGGTGTTTCCAGGAATGTCTGAGCTATTGGGGACCTGAAGGGAACCAGAGCACCAGAGGTCATTGGACATATTTATGGGTACTTGAAAATATTGGGTATAGGCCTGAGGTCCATGGCAGGTATAGGAGGAGACAATAGTGAGATGAGATGTGGGGTGACCTGGTGCAGAGTGAGACTGCAGTACTCAACTATTGGAGATGGTATGTGTTGTTGGTGATGTGATTGCACAGAGATGCATGGAGAAGATGGTTGCACAGGAGTGTGTGGAGGTTCAGGGTGTACAGAAATGCGTGATGCAGGAATATGCATGGAGACATGCAGAGATGGGATGTGCTCAGGAACATGTGGAACTGTGGTTGGCACAGGAGCTGAGATGTGTTCTGGCGTGATAGAGATGGTGTGTGCAGGTTGAGCATTGAGGTGGTAGAGACCTCTGAAGAACATACATACCAGTCATGCTCATACCACTGCCCTTTCAGTTTACCAGACATGGGCTGGAGTTCTGATCAAAAATGGTGGAGAGTCCAGCACTTTCAAGTTGAGGAACAGAGAGTGTGGCAATGGGGAAACCCAGAATGTAGAGGACATCATAAATGGTGGTTTTCACCTTCTGTCTGTTGATTTCAGAGATGATTGGAATGGAACCAATACCAGTAGCAGAAATCATGGAGGAGGTCCCAATGCAAATGGTGCACAGATAGCAAAGGGAATTGAAGAAAATGAACCAGGAGTGATGGGGGATGATATTCTTTGTCACTCTGGAATTGATAATGATGGTGGAGCTGGGTGAGGGCCAGCGAGCATCAGAGTTGCCCTGTGAGGCCTTCAGAGCTCTGCACAGGTAAAGGCAGTGATGGAGGTGGCCAAAAACTGTGTCCCAAGCAGTGAAAGCATATTCAGGTAGTGCAGGGCCA
>JBBPJU010000583.1:0-20387 GCA_038088875.1 Austroboletus festivus
AGCAATAATCTTGGCAGGGCTGACAAGATGGAGCGGATTGAAGCGGCCGCGTTTTGATGGAGGACGATCTATGCAAGCATGGAGCCAAAAAGATGGCTTCTCAAGTGTATACCGCAATCGCGAGGATGTTCACACGCTTGTCAAACTAGCTGTCACGGCTAGGTTGCAACGCCAGCTGCTGTGGATTGGAATGATGTGTGGAGGTCGGGACATACGACCGTCCGAGTCGAGAGTACCGGTTGAGCCTCTTGCACTTTGTAGGGACCCTATCACCGACAGCTTCAAGTTCAACTACGGCCCATCAGTGCGTGGCATCAAGTTTGATCGTAGTAGTGACGGACACTGATTATGGTATAGCTCCGAGTGGAATGAAATCTGGCAGGGGCTCGGCGTAACTCTGCGTGCAGGATAGACAACGCCGTAGCGTCTGATGTGTCCGCAGTAGGATGTTCAAGTACTACAGTGGTCTTGCAAGTGAACTCGAGGGAAGTGTCGTAATCTGGTAGTGGGATTTCTTTCAGTAGGTGCTCAGGTATTCAAATGTATGACCGCATCATACACGCAAGGGGGAAGAACCAACGGAAGTGATGAATACAGGCACACTGCCTTGTTTCATTAACAAGGCAGTGTGCGGTCCCTAATATTCTAAAATCTCTGTTGTATTTGCGGTCGAGAGATGGGGCGATGCTGTCGAATGTTGCAATCATCAACTTTTTGATTCAAACATGCTCTGCCTTTTTTTTTCTTTTTCTTTTTTCCGTTGTGCGGGCGCCGTGAAGGATGTGGAGACACGTATTCGATTAAAGGACAACGTGATTCACGAAGGTGACAGTGGCTCGCTTTGCTCGATCAAAGGGTGGCGTCGCATCGGTAAGAAATTTGGCCGCGATGTTGATGGGCGCACACAATCACTTTTGCAAGTACGCGGTGGGGACTCCAGTGCGACTGAATTGATCATGTCCGCGCGGAGGGAGACAGGTACTCCAGGAGGATCATCGTCATGTGCAGAAGGTCCGCGGGCGAGATGAAGGCTCCCCTGATCGTAGGGTTATGAACACTGAATACGCGACAGCAGCACATGCAAATCTACGGAGACTACGATACAACGTGTGATTGATTAGCGAAGACAAGCAAATATGCGGAGAGAGAAAGGCGGGATGATGCAGTTGGGTGCAGGGCAAGACCGTCGGAGAGTGCAATGGCGGAGGTTAAAAAGCCAGGCACTCCAATTAGCACGACAAGTTCTCACCCGGTCTTTCTCTTTCGCCTCCCCCTCCCCCCCCCCCCCCCCCCCCCCCTCCCTCCCTCCCCCTCCCCCTCCCCCCCACATCCCTCTCTCCCCCTCCCCCTCCCCCTCCCCCCCATATCACTCTCTCCCCCTCCCCCTCCCCCCCATATCACTCTCTCCCCCTCTCCTCTACATCACTCTCTCCTCTCAATAGACCTATGCAGTATTATATATGGCAGAATAAACTGTATGCTCTGTAGTGTCTGTTCAAGTCTGATTTGATTCTTTAGACTGACTCTGTACAGAGAGGGTGCTCTGTACAGACCTTACAGACCTCTCCAGATTTCTAGATTCTGTAAACTCTGTGGACAAAAAGGCTGTTTTGCTGATGTTGTTGCAGTCGTCGTCGCCGTGTAGGGGGTGCCATGCATCATTGTCGTTGAGGGCACACATGGATGGTGGTGTGTGGCAGGAATCAAGCCATTGGGCTCGAAATGACATGGGTGGGGAGCCAAGAGAGCCGTTGGACTCAAGGTAGCATGGGTGGGACAGAAGGCAAGTGATCATGCTTGAGATGGCATGCATGGGGCAGGGAACGAGTGGCTGCACTCAATATGGCATAGGTGTGGTGGCAGACAAGCAATCATACTCGCGATTGTATGGGTGAGGCGGCAGATGACTCAAGCAGATGCACTCGAAATGGCATGGGTAGGGTGCAAAGCGAATCGTTGAGCTCGACACAGCACAGGTGGGGTGGCAGACAGGCGATTGTGCTTGAAATGGCACTGGTGGGGTGGAGGATGAGTGGTTGGGCTCAAAACGGTGCAGTTGGGGTTCCAAGCGAGGCATTGTGTTCGATCTAGCATGGATGAGGCAGCAGATGAGTGGTCGGGCTCAAAACTGTGCGGGTGGGGTGTTAAGCAAGTCATTGGGCTCAATCTGGAAAAGGCAGGGCGGCAGCCATCGCTGGGCATGTACACACATAGTGGTATTGGCTGCCCATTGTTGTTGTCGTCGGTGGTGCACATGTACCATGGTGTGCCTCGTCATCGTCACCATCGTTGTGTGGGTAATGGGCCAAGGCAGTGATGGTGTCATTGTAGGGGTAATGGATGGGGCTAAGCGGCGTGCACCCATCCACGTGCCATGCATTAACATCAGGGGCCTTGACATCGACGTCGTGTGAGTGAAGGCCCATGTGATGTCATCTGCATCACAGGGGCAATGGGCCCAGGTGTTGTCGTTGTTGTTGCAGGGTGGGTGGTGGGTGGAACGAGGGGGCATGCACCCCATCCAGTGACCCTTGTCGTCGCCATAGAGCTGGTGGGTTGGACAGGGCAGTGTGCGCATCACCATTGTTGTCATCGCGTGGGGGGTGCACCGGCATGGGGTGTCACATTCGTGGGGTGATGCGTGGTACCCGCATATCGTCATCATATAGCCTGTAAGGGGGCCACACACATGCCTTACCTGTCGTGTGCGTGGTGGGCCTGCATATGTGCAGGCATCGTTGTGCGTGCCCACCAGAGATGGGCCAGGTGGCAAGCAGAGCCATTGTGTTTGGTCACACATGGCATTTTAACTTTTTCGAAATCAAGAGACACTGCACCTGACCCTACCTGACCAGGAATTACTAGTAGACGGATTCAGCCAGGGCTTCCCCCACCTTACCAAACTCAATCATCAATGGAAGCTTTATTCCCTTGTGGAAGTTCGGGATGTCTGAAGCAGCCGTTCGAGAGCCAGCATTCCTTGAACCAACACTGGGTAACATGTCAGTTCTATCAAGCATCTCTCTGCTCAAGTATGTATAAGCGCAGAGAGCACCTTCAGAGGGTCAGAAGTATCTCAGGTTACATAGCGGCTGACTCGAAACACAAAAGCCGCATGTCTGTTGGGCCAGGACCATCGGCATCTGCCAAATCTACCTGTGCCCGTTCCTCTGGGGAAATCCAGGTGAGTACTAGTCCATGGCTATTCATATCATACATTTGCTTAATTTAAATTTCCTATGGTAGTCTTCAGAAACACAACCGACACCAATTTCCACATTGGTGCTGCAGACTCAGGCTTCATCAATATTTCCCTCATCCTTGGTGCTGCCGCCGAGTCAGGCTGACCTTCATGAGTCAAATTCATACATTGAATCCCCAATCTCCACACAGCTATCATCAACATCCCCCTCACTTTTGCTGCCAATGGGCCTTCCATTAGCAGGCCCTGCAATTTACGAGCCCCCTTTGCCCCCTCTGACTGGTGATGCCCCATCTATCACCAACAGCCAGTCAGTGTGGCCACAGCGAGCAACTTGGCTACCAAAGCGATATCATGATTAACTTCCTCAACTATCTACCCCACTTCCCCGCACAGCCAATTCAACCAGTTCACAGCCGGTAGTAGTCCGAAGAGTTATACTCCATGTTCGCAACACCATTTGTACAACCGCCAATGCATTCAGAATCTTTTGTGAATACCCACACCACCCTTCATATGATCCCAACGCTTTTGTTCCACTCGATGCTTTGACATACAAGGGACATAAACCACCTGAGCCCACAGACCCTGTGGTGGATGAAACTGCAGTTAAACTGCCTCCCCCTTGGCCATTTTCAAATATATCCATATACAAACTTATGCAGTGGAGATATTCCGGAAGCATTATAAAGTCTCAACAGGAAATCAATCATCTTGTTCATGATGTGCTCCTTGCAGACAACTTCAAGGTAGAAGAACTTTCCAAGTTCACTGTCTCGGCTCAAAACACCATTTTCGATTTGACATGTCGTGATTCGACTGGTCTCCCTGGTGATTGGCTCGAAACTGAAGTCACTGTTGAAGTTCCCACTCAGACTTTGGGCCCAACTGGGTCATATCACAGGTCATTCACAGTCAAATGTCTGCTGTACTGCTCTCTTACGGAGGTGATCAAGTCTGCTTTCTCTGCTCTGAGAGCTAAACACTTTCATTTATTTCCATTCAAATGCTACTGGAGACATCCTGTGAATGGAGCTGAGGAGCAGGTTTTCAATGAGCTATATATGTCGGATAGTTGGTTGAATGCCCACAATGACTTGCAGAAGCAACCAAATGAACCTGACTGCAAGCTTGATAAAGTCATCACAGCAATGATGTTCTCATCTGATGCCACTACATTGGCAACCTTCGGAACAGCCAAAGCCTGGCCACTCTACCTGTATTTCGGAAATGTTTCTAAGTATGAGCGAGCATGGCCATCCTCTGGTGCTTGTCATCATGTGGCCTTCATACCCTCGGTAAGCATGCACTTTGGGACTTGCATGATATTGACCTAAGCACATGCTAGTTACCAGACACTATCATGCAGTTTATCGCCTCCATTGATCATCTCATGAAAACAGCGACCCAGAGTGTATTGTCACATTGCCGACATGAACTTATGCATGCTGTGTGGGAAATTCTTCTAGATGATGAATTCTTGCATGTGTATGAGCATGGTATAGTATTGAAATGCTCTAATGGGATTTTCTGTCGCATCTACCCTAGGGTCTTCACATACTCGGCTGATTATTCAGAAAATTAAGTTTATTTTCGCTTGATACCTGACTTAGCTGAGTCTAGATGGCAAGGGTTTTGCTAGCGATAATTCATGACAGCAGTAAATATCCATGCCTCCGATGCTTGGTCTCTAAAACAAACCTAGATAACACTGGCCTTTCTCGTGATGGACGTGCTCATGTTACTGGGCTTCAGACATATCCTCTGAATAAGGTCAGGCAAGCCAGGGATTTTATATACCGGCAAGGAAAACCTGTGGATGGTGTTGCAGTGCGCCGATTACTTGATACTGAATCACTCGTCCCTGTTGTGGTGAGCCGCACTGAGTTCTGAGCGGTATTTATCTAATGATATGGTTTTATCCAGAATGCCTTTACCCTGAAGCTCCTGAAGTTCAGCTTTAACCATTTTCTGATGCTAGTAGTTGATTTGATGCATGAGTTTGAACTTGGGACATGGAAGGCACTATTTATCCACCTGATATGCATCCTTTACGCAGCCAACCCTTCTGGACAAATGGTGGCTTGGTTGGATGAACAGTACATCATTATTATTGTTATTATTCCTAATTCTTGCTGCTGAATCCATTGACAATTAGATTCTGGCAAGTACCCACTTTTTGCCATGGCGTCATTCGCAGATTCTCGAATAATGCCTCGGAGATAAAAAGACTGGCAGCACGGGATTTTAAAGACCTTCTACAGGTATCTGTCTTCAAAACTTTCTGATGATGCTGATGACCCACTGAGAGCATGGTAGTGTTCTATCCCAGTCTTTGAAGGTTTACTACCAGCACCCCATGAAAAAATCGTCATGGCCACATTATATTGGTGTGCAGAGTGGCACACACTCGCCAAACTCAGAATGCACATGGAGTTGTCGCTTGCCCTACTAAATCAAGCATCCAAGCAGCTTGGCCATATCCTTCATAAGCTTAGAGATGTGGTCGCTGTGGTATACCATACTGTCGAACTTCCTAGAGAATCCAGGGCTCACCAGTGTCGCATGCATATACATGACGCAATGAAGGACAGGCAATCCTCTGCCCTACAACCAAAAGGGCTCAACTTGAAGATGTATAAATTCCATGCTATTGGGGATTATGGACAAACCATCAGGCAATTTGGCACTACAGATTCTTATATGACTCAAGTTGTAAGAGTTTCTTGATCTTCACAGCTTATTTCTGATCCTCCCAAGGGAGAACTGGTGCATTGCAATGTCAAGTCTTTATATGCCCTAATCAACAAGAGAGATGCCATTTGGCAGATAACTAAACATGAGGTGAGGAGGCAACATTTTCAGTGTCCGACTAACAGCAAGGACAAGGGGGCCCATAGCAATCTACCATCCCCTTGCGACCCGGAGCTCCACCACTATATCTCAGACTCGCACAGAAACCCTATAAACATATTCATGTTTTTGCAGGATCACGAAAAAGACATTGTGGTAAAGGTACATTTCTTCCCAAGTTGCCTATTCCCTGTCCTGTTCATGAGTTACAGTCTTTTATCTCGAAGCTGAAGGACCATCTATTATATCGTCTTCTCAGCCTGGATTTCGAGGGAGAAGACCATGTTTTCATGAATGACCAGCGGAACAACGTGCGAATTGTCGATAATCATTTCTATACTGCAGGGTCCATGCAAGTCAACTATACAACTTATGACGTGCATAGAGAGCAAGACATAATCAATCTGCGCACTCATAATTCTGTGATGGTACTATCCTGCGAGACCAAACCTGGCCATCACCCCTACTGGTATGCACATGTGTTGCAGATCTACATCCGTCATTATGGAGTGGAGTTGCAAAATCAATCGGTACAACCAATGGAAGTCCTCTGGGTTCGCTGGTATGGTATGGTTTCTTCCCATCGTTATGGATCAGCATGTGCCCAATTACCCAAAGTTGGCTTTGTGCTGGCATCAGACTCGGCTGCCTTCAGATTTCTTGATCCCTCGCTTGTCATCCGGGGTTGTCATCTTATTCCTGCCTTTGCCAATGGGCACACCTCTGATTTACTACGTGCTGGACCATCTCTTGGCTGGGCCACAGGAGAAACTGATGATTGGGCTACTTATTATGTGAACATGTAAGGAACTGTTTATTCATTTGACTGACCTATAGCTAACTTGTCTGCCAGCTTTGTGGATAGGGACATGTACATGCGATATGATGGGGCTGGCCATGGTGTCAGGCATTGCCACAACCAGCTCCTGGTAAATGAAGACACTGGTGAATCCGAGCTGGAAAGCAGTGAAGATGAAATGGAAATTGACAGTGACCCAGCTGGGGACCATCCAGAGGGTAACTTCTCAGGGGAAGAAGACTCGCCAAATTCAGACGAGGATCCAGAGAGTGATTCAAATTCAGATGTGAATAAGGGTGATGATTCAGGTGATGATGACGCCAGCAGTGGAGACCCAGGTGCATATGATGACGTCGATGGTTTATTTTAGGAATATCAACTGGGTCTAGGGATCAACTTTTCTAATTTTGGTATAATTGATATAGCCACCTTTGGTGGTGCTGCCTGGGTTGTCAATGGTAAAATATTTTAGAATAGTTATACTACCACAATTAGGAGCCAAGCTAATTCCAGCCAACGTTGGCCCCTGAAATTCTATCTCTGGTTGAACTTTCTTCATGAGGAAATAATAAAAGCCTGATGCAATTAATATGGTTCACAGCTCCCACTGGACTGAAGGCACCATGCCATGAATAACAGAGCAGTGGGTTGAAGACGTGCCCACGGCCCGAATAGCCCTCAGCCACCCCCTACAAAACCATATTCTGCAGCCAGAACCCGTTCCCCTTCCGTTAGATCATCGTTGGGGCATACTCCACCCCCAGGGTCCCTTAGGTCACTCTCACCATCTGAATCAAGCTCTCATGGTTCTTTTCCTCAATCACTTATCTCAGCTCTCTCCAGGAGCCAAGTGAATTCTCCGCCGACTGAAAACTTTATGCCCCCAACTATCACCTCATTCACTCCTGCGGATTCTGCATTAGAAAGATGGACAGCAGGACCTTTGTATTGCTCAGTTCTTCTGCAGCTGCATGATTTGAAAGCAGAGCCTGGTGATATTGACCATTTCGTGCGTATCAGTTGTTCAATGTTGCGAGAATCAAGGTGACACATGCCTAGATGAGTGTGGCATGTTCAGAACCCAGTGCTAACATGGAGTGGGCACAGAAGGGCCAGGCTCTTGCTACTGCTGTTTTGGAAGCTGTTGAGGCGGAAGCAGCAGCCACAAGCAAGCAGCTAGAGAAAACAAGGATGGTAGTTGACATTATGTTGGGTAGGATGGAACAATTGAATGGACAAGTGATAGCTGTGCATAGAAACAAGGCAATTATGGATACCTTACATGATACAATAGTTGCATAGTCGCTGTCGCCAAGGTCGGGAAAGTAGTAAACCTGTGGGTAGTGGTAGGAGAAAAGTTGCACCAATCTTCATAGCTTGATAATTTTTGTCTGTCTTATCAGCCTGGTGTATCGCATGTACCACTACTAGAGTCATTGTATCGTCGACTAAACCCTTTGTGAGCTTGAAATGTGACCATGGGCAGCAAATGCCAAGTGAAGTCACCTCGTCAATCGAGGATTGATAATTACCCACCTACAATTCAAGTGCTCTATTCGCTGGTGAGAGAGTATTCCATCCACATTCCACATGCCCCTTGACCACCGCCCAACAGAATAGAGGAATCGATGAAGAAGTGGTCTCAATGACAGTCTTCAAGTCACGCTATAACCCTAGCCTGCCAGTGGTAGGCCACAGTTGGAGGGTTCTCGAAAGGTGGACTACCAGTCTGAATGCAAGAGCCTAGCCTGAGGCTACTTCACGGAAATCATGGAGGTGAGTAACTGTCACCATGGGCACAGGGAGATTGAAGTTCCCGGAGTCGACCCCTGGCACTCACCTGTGCTGCTAGTGAGCTGCATATCAACAGTGAAATCTCGCACCAAGTGCGCACCATGACAAAAAGTGGTTTGAAAGAGTTGAATCTTATTGATATGGAATACAAGATGTGAAGCCCTAGCTGGGAGGCAATGGTGGGGTCGACTCCCTGGAGTTGCAGCCCGAACTGGACGCAGATGGAGAGGATGGCTAGGCGAACGGCCTGGAACTCCCGTTTGATGACGTATTGGAGATTAAGGGATTGTCAGATAAAGACTCTCTCGAGGAATGGTAGTTGATCCACTGCTGCCAAGGTACAGCTAGCTCCACGTAGGAATGCATAGATTCTAACTGGGGAAGCTCTACTATACATAGGCGCCTATTTATACTAGATGGGGATAGAGGGGAGAACCTTCCCTTATTGGGATAAGGTTTAGAGATAAGGAAACGAGGCGTCCATGAGGCAAAGATAACAAGGCTGTATGCACTGCCTCGAATGCAAAAGGAAAAAATGAAGAGGCAGTGCATAGGAACTTCCCGTTGATTTGGGTCTGAGCTCCCATGTAGATCTAATGACTTGGGATCTCAATAAAGTAGTAAGCAACGGGTTAGATGGATGGTAAGGAAGTCCCTGGGCAGATGCTGTGTGGAGCGGGAAAGGTAGGAACCTCCACTGACTGTAGCTGTGACCTCACTATCGAGAAGAAAGAGGAAAAAGGGTTAGAAAAAGGAAGATGAGTTGTCTCGTCAGAAGATGAAGTCCAAAGTCTCTTGGGCATCCCAAGGATACCACACTCCATTGCTGGGGTTGGGTACCATCGGTGCATCTGGGACGAAGTCCATCTCCCAGGTGGTGAGATCTGTCATCCATTCCGTGAGCAGATGGTCCTCTACTTCCATGTCATTGGTGGCAAACGAAGAGGAAAAAGATGGGGCGTCCAGTGCCTCGGGCAGCGGAGTGAGAGGTCTCCTCCATTGTTCCATAACACTTATTGGGAAGGAAACTGGAATTGATACTCTGGGACTGGTAAATTCAGATCATGGTTGTTTAGTATAAACATGAACGAGTTACTTACAGGTGGCGTGGAAATCCAAGTCCCTGTTTTGCGTCAAGAGCAGGAATGCCCAGTGATGAAGATCATCACGAACTTCAGCCTGGATAATCAGCTCTTCATGCTAGTAGAATGGTGTTGATCGCCACTTGAACACCAGGCTGGCTGACTGGTGTCACTAATAGCTCAGTCCTCCAGCGCAGGTGTTAGCCAACCTCCGAGTGGGCAGTATATCTGCAAAAATTAGTGGATATTTTCGGTCAGTCAAAATACCTGCTGACAACTTTTCACTGCAACTGACATCTTCAAGTTGTTGACCTAGTCCAACCTGAGTGAGGGCCACTGTCAGCCACATGTTAGCTCGGAATTCGATATATACCAACTTGAAGGTACTTATTCAAGTCTTGGTTGCAGTGAATCATTACACCAGCCAACAAACAATGTTTCTTGACCCCTCTCATATGGCATTCGAACAGCACACCCCCTCGTTTGATCCAATTCTTTCGCTATCATATCGGGAAAGTCAGGTCAGCCTCAAGTGCCCATGTGCTCCTGTGCTTGGAACTTGATTCAGAGGTTCGTCCACATTCGGAAATTCATTATGTAAATAACATACTTCACTCTTTTAGGATGGCGGAGGCTGTCTGGACCTCTCTCAGGCCAGTCACAGCCTCTTCTACTATTCAGGTTGTGCAGGCTCTGCCAGTGTGGTACATCACAGCAGGAGTATAGTGCGCCTTTTCCCAGTCTTGTTGGCCTGTTAGGATGGTTTTTGATGACACACACTGGCTGTAGTTCGACTGCGCATTTAGTACTGATAGTACGTGCAACTCCCACCACTGGTGGTGTGACCCGCTATACGATGGCTTGGCAACTCAGGCCTGGTAGCTCCTCTTTTTGTAGTGCCAGTGTGCCGTTTGCTGCTAACTTCCATATCCCAGAAAGGACATTACTTCTGACTATGGGCTGCTAACCCTCACATCAATGCATCTGTGGGACAAATCCCCTGTTAGCCGAGGCAGTCTTCATCCTGGACACTCCAAAAATGGTATCCATCAGGTAAACTTCTTCTTTTGGTACAGAGCTGGCCAACCAGGTCTCAGAAAACACTAAAAAGCAACATCAAAAATATTACATTACAAAGCTGCATGGCAGATGATGGATCTAAGCTGGGCACAGTATTCCATAAGATATAGTGCCCACCATTAACGCAATGTCTGTTCCATAACGGGCTTACGCCATATCTGGCCACACTCTAAGCGGCCGTGGTACATACGATGTAAGCATAATCCTGTGCCACATATATAAACCCTACCATACTGACTAAAGACTTGTCGTCTTTTTCCCCACTATGCCTGCTCAGCGAACTCCTGCTGATATCACCACTCCAAACTTTGACTCGGAAGGCAATCCTGCACCAGCTACCAACAATGATGGCTTGGGAACACAGAAAACTCTCGCCAGAGAGAAATGCCGAATCTGAGAGTTAGAGGAGGAGCTCAAAGAGCTTCACTCTAACAAAGAGGCTAGATGATCATAGGCATTCTATTTGGTATCTTTTCTGAGTTGACAGGTTTGAATGTCACAGAAATTCTGCCAGTAATATTACTAAAGGGCGTGCATTCCAAAGAGTTGTTGCTTTGTTCGACAATCCATCTGACCTTATCCGTGAATATGATTGACAGGCAGAGATTGCAGATGCAGGCATAGATGATGAAGATGATCCCATTGGACCATTTCCACATTCCCCCATGTAAGTCATATTGTGCACCCTAAAGTCGATTATGTTGAATATCCATAGCCAGAACCATATCTATTGGGGTTTCCAGAAATTCATCAAATTTTTTCCCTGGGTAAAGTCCAAGATGACAGACTGTGAGCCGGCAGAGCTCGAGACAATATTCAAAGAAGTAGGTGAAATTTAATTGTGTTGAGAATTTGCTTCAGTGCATTGACTATGTTCCAGCTATGGAAAGGTGCTGATGGTGCTCGAGGCGACGATGCCTCCAGTCTGAAGAAGGAGGTCGTCACATGGCTTACAGGTATATATGGCCCTCTTGACCCCCCAATTTTGCCAAGTACCAAGACCGAGCATGGTTTGGAGCATGACATCACTGGGGGTCTTTTGTGCCCTGTTGAGTTCAACTGGAATGACCCAGCGTACGTTCATGATTTACTTTCTGCATATTAAACCTGGCTGTTGTCAGTATCAGGAAAAATGTTTGCGAGCAACACCCCCAGTTTGTTGTGACTGAAGAGTCTTGGCCAACCTTCCTTTATGATACTGGCTTCCGATATGACCCAGACAACATTGATAAGGGCTTGTTCAAGTCCACACTACTCCTGAAGGTGGGTTCGTTTTCCCTTGTGCTAACGCATGCTGAATTTAATCTCAGGCTTTCAAACTGATTTTCACGTCTCCAACATCTGCTCAAGAAATATCAGCTGGCGAGCATCCTGAAATGCGGAATGCACACAGGTATACATGCCAGACAGCCAACAAAAGCACTCGTTCTCACATTGCTTCCCTCATTGGCATGCGGTCTGTTAAGCCTCAAGCAATTGCATATGCTGCAGTCCAGGTATGTTTCAGAATGGTGCTTCTCACATTGCTGACGAAGAGTACTGTAGCTATGCTTTGCACTTTCGGGTCTAACATGCTGGCAGATATTTGATGGCAATTTCAATGCTCAATTCTTTTATCATAACATTGTCAATTACTTTGAAGCTCCTCCAGGCCCAGTTGCCAAAGCACGAGTTCAAGAACTGCTCCTTTGGTGGGATAGGTGTGGTGATGTGATAAAAAGTAAAAATCACTGCTCATGCCATTATAGGAAAGTGTTTGGTTTCCATCAGGACATTCCTTGTGTACCTGAGGATGTCGCATCTTTATCTGTTGCCCAGCTACATGCACAGCGCATGTCGGCCGAATCTGCTTAGCAAAAATGTGACTAGTTGCATACAAGATGCCTCCCCACTAATGATATTCTCTTCCTGATTTATATTGTAAATATGCTATAGTATGTTACAATGCACTCCTTTGATAATATGATTATGTTTGTGTTGTCCATGTGTCTGTCCTCAGGAAGATTCATCTGCTTTGTATTTGAGTGCAAATTATGTTGGCTATTACATTATTGGATAATGCTGGATATAACATATTATGGATTATTGCAGTATTGTCTAATAAATATTGCACTCACTAAATTTCCATCAAATATTGTGATGTGGACAAAGAATACAATATAGCACTTATATTATGATGTTATTTAATAAATGTTGCACTCACTAAATTTCCATCAAATATTGTGATGTGGACAAAGAATACAATATAGCACTTGTTACGATTTCTTTCTGCTTATCACTTTTCTCCTATATAACCATTGTACTGACTCTAGTCTTTCATTTCCTCTTGGATAATCCTACTTGGGATAAGTCCAATTCGTCTTCAGACTGAGTCATATCCTCTTATTCACACTTATTCATTTGAATCTAGTAATCGGCCCAATTACTCAGTTGTTACTTGCCATCATGAGTCATTCTCTTATCTTCTGACTCATCAATCATTCTTTGATGTTCCATCGCACTCTATATGACTTATCTATGGACAGCCTCATTTCCATTCAAGGCAGTATTCCCACACTGCCTCTCATTCCTCCTCCCTATATAAGCTTGTGTGTTCGCTGCCATATACCCTAGTCTAGTTCTCCCTTGTACAACCACATCTTTTGTGCTTGTCCCCTGTCAGACTCTGAAGTGTTCTCTTCCACTTCGTCTCTCTGACTCTAGTCCTTGTCCTACTCTGAGTGGACGCTCCCCCTTTGAACTCTTCGAGTATTTACTAGACGATACTCTATCCCGAACCCTTGATCCTAAGGGCTACACTTGGACCTACCTGGTACAAGTGTAACAAAAGAACTAGACTATCAACCTGCAACTAGCTTTGATCTAGGTCGCCCACAATTTCACTCCCCAGACACCTCAGTTGGCGTCTTTGCCAAGACCCAGAAGAACCTGAACCAGAAACCTCTGAACCCTCTGAAACCTCCCAAGAAGAACCCTCTGACCCTGATCTCCCTATCCACAACAAACCAATAGACCTCCCTGACCTTACTGGACAGCTATCATCGGCACTCACTATCCCTAGAGTACCAACTCCTCCAAGTCCAACCCCCCAACTACAGACAGGTTGAGTCTTCTTCCCACCTTTAGTACGCCCTATCCCTTCTTCACCAAATACCATGTCTTCCCAAAAACCCACTGAACTATGTCTTGGCACCTCAGAAGACTTTGACAGCACTCCAACCAAAGCCTTGCCATGGCTAAGGACGGTACAGCTTTACCTGGCCGTTAACGTCGACCTCTATAACACTGACACCAAGAAAATCGCCTATGCACTATCATATATGAAGAAAGGGACAGCCCTTACCTGAGCTGCTACATTCAGAGAAATCAAGTTAACTGGAGGAAACTTCACTCTTGGATCCTGGACAGACTTCGAAACTACCTTCAAAGATACATTCGATAACAAAGATGCAAAAGGAGAAGCATTAGCTTGGCTAGCCAAGACCTGAATCTACGAAAATCATTCTGGAGGATATAACCCAACCCTCCAGAATTATATCGCTAATTTTAAGAATAAAGTCGCCATTGCTGGAGTAGGTAATGATGACGTCCTGATTAACTACTTCGCATCAGGAATCCCTGTCTCTCTGATGAGATGTATTCATACCATGGAGACCATACTGACTACCATTGCCAGTTGGTACACCAAAGCTGCTCACTTCACCACTGTAGAAGAAAGGGCACTCAAAATCGCTTCTAGACACAAGAAAGGTAATACTACCTTTACTCCCATGTTCACCCCTCGCACCACCAAGGACCCTAATGCCATGGACGTTGACGTTATTGCCCTGCCGAAGAAACTGACTGATGAAGAACGAGAAAAATGTAGGAAGGAAGGACAATGTTTCAAATGTCGACAAAAAGGACATATGACAAAAGACTGTAGGGTTAAGTTTGAAAGAAAACTGCCCGCAGTACCACCCAAAGATATCAAGGTTGTTGAATCTGGAGTAGTAGAAGAAGAGGAACAAGTCGTAGGAAAGGTGGTGATGGATTTTTAGACAGGAGGACGAAAGCCATGCACATACCTCCTTTATCTCAACCATGTACCAGTGTTAAAGCAATGCGAATCCCCATCCAACTCCTTCTCACATCAGACATGGTTAAAGTTATCGCCACCTCTGCTTTAGTCGATTCAGGAGCACAAATCTCCTGTATAGATTGGAATTTCATCAGGAAACATCACCTTCCTCGTCATCGACTCTCCTCTCCTATTACCATACAAAACGCTGATGCCTCTCTAAACAAGGGAGGATCAATTAAATTTACCACAACTCTTTTTGTTAACATCAACGGACTCCTTTGACAAACTACCTTCCACATCATGAACTGTGGAAAAGAAAATGCCATACTTGGACTTCCTTGGCTAACAGAAACCAACCTCACAATCAACTGGAAAGAAAGGACTCTCCAGATAACCCCAGAAACCGATCAATCCACTGAATTCATGGCCTTTCACGAAAGAGCTAAACAGGAGAAAGAAAATCTCTATAAAAAACAAAGATACCAAGAACCACTTCCAAAACATGTCTCCGTAGACACTCTAGCCAATGAACACCTTTTTGCTTACCTAAATCGAACCGAGGATGATGTCCTCTGTGCACAAATAGCTCTAGGCAGAGACATGTCACACCTAAAACCCCTTCGATCGCTATCCAGAACCATACTAGCCAACCAATGATTCATCCCTAACCCCTCTCTGACCTGTGCAGCCTTAACCACCTCTACTCAACTAGCCATCGACAATAAAAAGAAAGAGATAATCCTACCAGAAGTCTACTCTGCCTACAAAGACATCTTTGCTGATGAAGATACTCCCCTTCCTTCTAGCAGAGACTGTGACCACAAAATCAATCTCGCCAAGGGTTTTATCCCGAAAATAGGAAAACTATACCCTCTCACTGCCGAAGAAAGGAAAGCTCAAGATGAATTCCTGGATGAAAATTTAAAGTCTGGAAAGATCCATCCATCTTCCTCTCCACAAGCTGCTCCATTTTTCTTTGTCAAGAAAAAGGATGGAAAGCTACGACCTGTCCAAGACTACAGATATCTCAATGATCATACCATCCGAGACGCCTATCCTCTACCCCTCATCTCAGATCTACTAGATAAGCTAAAAGATGCCAAGATCTTTACCAAGTTTGACATCAGATGGGGGTACAACAATATTTGGATAAAAGAAGGCCACCAATGGAAAGCAGCTTTCATTACTCATCGAGGGCTCTTCGAACCCATTGTTATGCCCTTTGGCCCAAAGAATGCCCCTGCTACATTCCAGCGATTTATGAACAAGGAATTTAAAGACCTTATTGCCGCTGGAAAAATTATCATTTACATGGATGACATCCTCATCTTCTCCCACAATCAACAGGATCATGACGAGATGACACGACAAGTCCTTCAACGAATGAGGGAATTGAATCTTCACTTATGACTACAGAAATGTCTCTTTAATGTTTCAGAAGTCGACTATTTAGGAATGATCGTCAAACCAGACTCTCTTGCTATGGACCCCATCAAACTTGATGGGATTGCCTCATGGCCAATACTGACCAAAGTCAAGGACATCCGATCTTTTCTAGGATTTGCAAATTTTTACAGGCGATTTATTCCTCACTATTCAGAAATAGCTTACCCTCTCCTCAACCTCATGAAAAAGGACCAACAATGGGAATGGTCCTCTGCATGTAATAAAGCTTTTACCGGACTTAAAGAACTCTTCCTATCACAACCAATTCTCCAATTCCCAAATTCCTCTGCTCCTTTCGCTATTGCTACAGATGCCTCCAAATATGCCACTGGGGGTATTCTTCTCCAAATCGATTCCAATGGTGACTGGCACCCTTGTTCTTACCTATCCCAGACATTCTCTCCTACAGAACGAAACTATGATATTTATGATCGAGAACTCCTTGCAATAATCCGCGCTCTCAAAGCATGGCAATATTATCTCCTCGGCTCCCTCTTCCCTGTTCAAGTATTTACTGACCATAAAAATTTGCTATATTTTAAACAACCTCAGAACTTTAATCGACGACAGGCTCGCTGGCTCCTCAACCTTGCAGACTATGACCTCAAAATGATCCATATTCCTGGCTCCCTTCTCTCAGGTCCAGATGCACTCTCCCGTCGTCCTGACCATTGTCCAGATAACTCTTCAGACAATTCTTCTGTTACTCTTCTTCCCCCATCACTTTTCGTCAACCTTATCAATACTGCACTCAGATCCAGTATCATGTCCCTATCCTCCTCCGATCCTCTGGTCCAGTGCACCATTTCTAATCTTTCTAATTCCCCCCCTACTCTTTGTACCCACCTTTTGGAATGGAAGTATGAAGATAATATTCTCACATACCACAATCGCATCTACATCCCTTCTTCCCTCCGTCATGACATAGTCTTATGCTGTCATGATCACCCCTCAGCTGGCCATCCTGGATTCCTTAAAACTTGCCAATTAGTCTCCACAGAGTTCTGGTGGCCCAGACTAGCTTCCTTTATTCGCCAATATGTCACTGGTTGCGCCACTTGCCAAGCGAATAAATCTAATACTCACCCCACCTCTCCACCGCTCACCCCCATCAAATCTTCATGTACTCACCCCTTCCAACAAGTTTCTTGTGACCTCATCACTGATCTCCCTTCTTCTGATGGCTTCAATTCCCTCTTGGTCGTGGTCGACCATGGGCTTACAAAGGGGGTAATCCTATGTCCAACAAAGAAAACTGTCACCGCAGAAGGCATAGCAACCCTTTTCTTTCATAAAGTATATAAACAGTTTGGGTTATATGACAAAATCATCTCTGATAGAGGACCACAATTTGTGTCCTCCTTCGCTAAAGAACTAGAAAAACTGTTAAAATATGACCTCGCCTTATCAACTGCCTATCACCCTCAAACGGATGGAGAAACTAAGAGGGTAAATCAAGAAATAGAAACCTACCTTCGCATTATCTGTGGTAACCATCCCTCTGATTGGACCAAACACATCTCTACTGCTGAATTTGCTCACAATCATCGCCCCCACTCCGTCACAGGAAAATCACCATTCTACCTCATGATGGGCTATGAACCCCTAGTCCTTCCAACTATAATTCCAAACAGTAATATTCCAGCCATTGAAGAACGAGTCAAGAAACTTCTAGCGGCTCGGGAAGAAGCTCTAGCAGCTCATGAACTAGCTAGACAGATGATGGCCGCACGTTCAAAGAAAACCTTTACGCCATTCGCTAAAGGAGATAAAGTTTGGCTGGAAGCACGAAATCTGAAATGGAATATAGATAACCCAAAGTTTGCACCCAAGAGAGAAGGACCTTTTACCATCGTTCAGGTGTTATCTCCTATCTCTTATCACTTATGCCTTCCCAGTGCCTGGAAGATTCACCCTGTCTTCCACACTTCCCTTCTCACCCCTTATCACAAGAATACTATCTATGGAAGAAACTTCCCTAGACCCCCTCTGGAGTTAATAGAAGGCAAAGAAGAATATGAAATCGAAAAGATAATATGTCACCATGGAACTCCATCAAACCACTCCTATTTGATCTGATGGAAAGAATACTCCGCCGAAGAAGATTCTTGGGTTCCAGAGCGGGATATGAAAAATGCAAAGTCCACCTTAAAAGAATATAAAAACCGTTGCTCTTCTTTTTCATCTCTTTAGCTTCTACCTCCATTGATGCTACCACCCTTCAGATTTCTTTATCTTAAAAAATGTCTTCCATTACTTCTGTCTCCTCTTTCATCAATACCCCCGCTCTGACCCCTGCTCGTGCAGTTACTCCCCTGGTCACCCTCGACACTATCACTACTACCACTACGGAAGTCTCCACCACCACAATTCCCCCTGGCATGCCCTACCCCCCTATGCATGCGGACCCCATGACTGAAGCTCTCCTTGATGCCGCTCACAGAGAACGAGTTTATACTAAGATCCTTCGCCATCCCGGACATGTTCTTGCCATCAACAACATCCTCCACCCCCATTCAGCACTCCACAACTTATTCATGGCCCACTTGGGATGTGGAACTCTAGAAATGATGAGTCGTGTTATGACGTCCAATGCTCACATGGGACTTTTTACTTCCAAGATGCGACGAATAGGAATGGACATTCAACGCCTTATTGAAGATGCTATGCATCAACTTGATATGACTCATCTACTAGAACGAATTGAAGAAGTAGCCAGAGAAAGAGGGGAACGACATGTGAGTTATCTCGCTGCTACCACTCCCTCAGCTTCGTCTTCGCCTCTTACTCCAGAAGAACAAGCCCTTTTAGACCATGTAGAAGCCTGGTGGTCTGGTGGTGACAACACCCTTCCTTTATCGCCTCGCCATCTCCACTATCACAAAGCTTGTTTTTCTTGTCATCGTCTAGGTCATATCAGAGCAGACTGCATCTTTTACCAATGCATTCATTGCCTTAAATGGCGACCCGGTCATGCCCAGCATTCATGTCCACTTTGTCGTCGCACCCCCTCTCAATCATCTTCCTTATCATCCACATCATCGGCATTTCATCGCACCACTACCCGTTTCGCACTACCAGTTCCACCTCCACCTGGAATCTCATTTCCTCATAGAAGCATGGGGCGTGGTCATCCCAGGAGATCTCCCCCTTATCCTCATTCTCCAAGCCCGCAGTCAGAAGGTTCTCTTATCAATATGTATGACCCGGTTGCCGAGTCTAACATGACAGGAGATGTATGTGACATTTAGGATGAGACTAAACTAGCTGCTGTGCACTGGCTCATCTAGATGTCTCTCACAGTAGCTTCGAGTATACAAAGGGGGTAATGTTATGATTTCTTTCTGCTTATCACTTTTCTCCTATATAACCATTATACTGACTCTAGTCTTTCATTTCCTCTTGGATAATCCTACTTGAGATAAGTCCAATTCGTCTTCAGACTGAGTCATATCCTCTTATTCATGCTTATTCATTTGAATCTAGTAATCAGCCCAATTACTCAGTTGTTACTTGTCATCATGAGTCATTCTCTTATCTTCTGACTCATCGATCATTCTTTGATGTTCCATCGCACTCTATATGACTTATCTATGGACAGCCTCGTTTCCATTCAAGGCAGTATTCCCACACTGCCTCTCATTCCTCCTTCCTATATAAGCTTGCGTGTTCGCTGCCATGTACCCTAGTCTAGTTCTCTCTTATACAACCACATCTTTTGTGCTTGTCCCCTGTCAGACTCTGAAGTGTTCTCTTCCACTTCGTCTCTCTGACTCTAGTCCTTGTCCTACTCTAAGTGGATGCTTCCCCTTTGAACTCTTCGAGTATTTACTAGATGATACTCTATCCCGAACCCTTGACCCTAAGGGCTACACTTGGACCTACCCGGTACAAGTGTAACAGCACTTATATTATGATGTTATCTAATAAATGTTGCACTTACTAAATTTTCATCAAATATTGTGATGTGGACAAGGTACTATAGTATAGTGATGGAAATCTATTAAAACAGCATAGTAAAACCATTGAAGCATAAACATCTAAAGTGATTGAGATATCACTTTTGAA
>JBBPJU010000584.1:0-20379 GCA_038088875.1 Austroboletus festivus
TATGGATTCATCGCATCAGGGAGACAGGGATTCCTGAGGCGAAATAGTTGATAAGAACGTCATCATTGCTTACTCCTGAAATAGTGACTTTGTTTTTGAAGTTAGCAATGTAATTCTGGAGGGTTGGATTATACCCTCAAAAACAATTTTCATAGATTCTTGTCTTGGCTAGCCAGGCCAATGCTTCTCCTTTAGCATCTTTGTTGTCGAAGCTATCTTTGAAGGATGATTCAAAAGTTGTCCAGGTTCCAAGGGTAATGTTACCCCCAGTTAGCTTTGTTTCTCTAAATGTCATGGCCCACGTAAGGGCTGTCCCTTTCTTCATGTAGGATAGTGCATATGCAATTTTTTTGACATCTGTGTTATAAAGGTCTTCATTTATGGCTAGATAGAGTTGAACTGTCCTTAACCAAGGTAGGGCTTTGGTTGGGGTTCCATCGTAATCCTCGGGAGTTCCAAGATGAAGTTCAGTGGGTTTTATGGAAGACATGGTTGTTGGTGTAGGCCATATAGAACGTACAAGAGGAGGGAAGAAGACTCGTCCTGTTTGAGGTTGCGGAGTGGGACTGGGAGGAGTAGGTGCTCTGGGGATGACAAGAGTAGATGATAGTTGTCCAGCAAGTTCGGGGAGATCAGCTGGTTCATTGTGGATTGAAATGTCTGGATCGGAGGATATTTCTTCTGAGGATTCAGAAGGCTCAGAGGTTTCAGGTTCGGGGTCAGGTTCATGGCGAAGATGCCAACTGATACAGTATGTCTGTGGGATGAAATGGTGGGCAATCTAGAGTGAAGCTAGTCACAATTGTAGAGTCTAGTTCTTTTGTTATGCTTGTGCTGGGTAGGTCCAAGCATAGCCCTTAGGGTCAAGGGTTCCGGATAGAATATTGTCTAGGGAATATTCGTGGAGTTCAAAGAGATAGCATCCACTCAGAGTAGGATGAGGACTAGGGTCAGGGAGGCTGAGTGGAAGAGAACACTCAGGAGTCTGACAGGGGACAATCACAAAGGATGTGAATGTATAAGGGAGAACTAGACTAGAGTACATGGCAGCTTATGGACAGTCTTATATAGTGTAGGGGAGTGAGAGGCAGTGTGGGAATACTGCCTGGATTGGAAACGAGGCTGTCCATAGATGAGTCATATAGAATGCAATGGAACATCAAAGAATAATCGATGAGTCAGAAGATAAGAAGATAACTCATGATAACAAGTGATCACTGAGTAATCGGGCCGATTACGAAGTGTTAGGGAATAAGCATGAATAAGAAGGTATGACTCAGCCAGAATGTGAATTTGACTTATCCTATTAGGATTATCCAAGTGGAAGTGAAAGGCTAGAGTCAAGTACAAAGTAAAGAATAAGAAATGATACCAAAGGTGCGTAGAAGAAAGAAATTGTAACACTAGGTCGGGGATGAACCTAAGGCACACTGCTAGGACTGACTGTTGGGCTGTGATGGATTCATTGAAGATGATGAGACGGTAGCTTAGAAGCTGCCGAAATAGGACTCTCTCAAGGAAAGGTAAACTGTCCACCTTTCCAAGGTGCAGCATAAATCTTCACATAAGATCGCATAGAATTTAGCTAAGGAGCTAACTATAATACAAGGGGTGCTTATATACTAAATGGGGTAGGTATAGGAATCTACTACCATAAGGGAAGGTTTCCCGAGTGATAGTAGAGTTCACTCCCTATTGGGAATGAAGAATGGAAAGCATCCTATTGTAATACTGAGTTCAAGGTATCATGCACTGCCTATGGATAGAAAGGGAAGAGCAGTGCATGGAAGCCCCCTCCTAATTGAGGAGAAGGTTCAAAGGTTATCTCTTAAATGGATAAGTGGAAGCTCGGCAGAAGTAGGAAGGGGTAATGTTATCTCCGGCTGCTATGTGGAGAAGGTATTGACTAACTGGAACTTGAGAATGAGCTAGTGTATCCTAACTGAGATGAACAAAGGTTCTCATCGGAAACCAGAAAGATGAAAAAGGGGAAATGAAAAAAAAGTATGTAACTAGAGAAAAGAAAAGGGGTGGTCTGCTCAGAGTAGGAACTCTGCGAGTTCCTCGGCGTCCCATGTGAACCACTGGGGATTTCCCAGGGGAACGTTCTCCTGGTTTTACGGAAGCGGAGGAGAAGAACTCCATATGTCCAAGGAGTCTCCCCAGGCGAGCCTGCTGGAGAAGTTGGCATCCAAGTCCATGGGTTGTTAAAAGATGGGGTGTCAAGCACCTCCGGGTAAGGGGTAAGGGACTGTCTCCACCGTTCCGTAACAACTAGATGAATGATGGATTGGAATGAGATCGATGAGGTCCATCGACCTTATTGACGGGGTAATGTCATGCACCATGTGGACCACCTGCAGAGGGCCACCCCTTTTCCTCATGAAGGGGATTGCCCTTGGCTCAACACCAACATTGCCACAGCCGCTTATGGAGGGAATTTAGACATGAGACACCAGTTCTGGAACAGAGAGGCCGAGGGAGCAACTTGGGGAGAGAAACCGCTGGGCGACACAGTCCCAGGATGGTGGAATGTCCAGGCGCCGCCCATTCACCTGGAGGAGACCACACCTGTGCCAGAGTGACCCACTGATGCTGCATGGATGTGATCACATCCACAATCTCCCATTATCTCGGTATGAACTATATTCTTTATCATCTGAACTTTAGTTTCTTTTCAATTGCACCCTTACACTAGTGTGATCATTACTTCCTCCACCTACACTTATCTCTTGTACCCCTTTGCCCTATAGACAGCCCCCCCCCTTTCTGTGGCTGCTTTTTATAGTCACAGTAGTTCCCCTTTTCACTATAAATAGAGCTGCCCATATACAGTAATTCCCCAACTAGATCTACATTTAATCTATGTGGTATTTGGTTCAACGGTTCCCCCTTAAGTGAAGGTCACCGATAAGACTTACCAAAACCATCCCGGACTTCTATCAGTCCCCTGTCTACTGTTGAGTGACAGCTAGAACTTGGCAATATCTTTGTGTCTTGGATCTATACCTGTAGATCGCATCACAGGATTGGGATGATGGGGGGTCGTAATGGGTGGGTGAGTACCTTGTGCTTCTGGCATACCGGGCATCCAGCCAAGTAGCAACAAAGGAAGTGGGCCATGCCTGGCCACCAGAAGTCAGCGCTGATGATGTTGTACAGTCAGTAGAATCCCGGGTGGCCAGTGGTATTGGCAGTGTGGATGGCATGCACCAAGGGTTGGCAATGTTCTTCATTTACATAGAGATGTCCCTGGTAATAGAGATTGCCAGTGTATAGGGTCCAATCAGCCAGGTCAGTACACAGGAATACTTGTTCTCCATGATTAAGGCATGTGATGGTGTCAAGTACTGATGGATCTGATGATGGGGCCTCCAGTTTGGCTCTGAGGGCCATGTCAATACTCCAGATGAAAATTGCGTCATCTAGTAGTTGGAGGGGGGGTTTCTCTTCACTGAGGATGTCTGGTCAGGAGAGCATGTCCACTGGGGCTAACTGTCCTCCGGAGATGTGGACCAGTCACAGATCATATTCCTGTAGGAATAATTGCCACCTGGCATGGCGATAGGAAAGTTTCTGGGGTTCTTTGAAATAGGTGAGGTTCTTGTGGTCCATTAGGACCATTACAGGGTGGGTGGTACTGGTGAGGTAATGGTGCCAATCCTGGAGGGCTAATATGATTGTGAGAAGTTCACGATCGTGAATGTCATAGTTTCGTTCCACTGGTGCAAACATAGACGAGCGGTAGGCACAGGGGCGGCCATCAGGAAAATTTTTAAGTGCTGGTAGTGCTGGTATTCCCAGATATAATATAGATATAGCATTATAATGCTAGATATAACATTATAACTGCCATTAAATTTTCCTGATGGGGGTGAAGGTCTCCATTTCCATCTTTCTGCATAAGGACTCTGCCAGCAGTGGTGAGGGAAGCATTGGTCATGAGAGTGAAGGGTTTGGTTGGGTCTGGGTGGTGGAGTATTGAAGCAGAGAGGAACTGTTTCTGAAGTTCCTGGAAGGCATCATCCTCATTGGGCCCTCATTCCCATCTTTTCCCTTTTGTGGTAAGGGCCATTAATGGCCTGGCAGTTCAGGAGAAATGGGGAATAAATTTCTGGTAGAAGTTGCAGAATCCTAGGAAGGATCTGACTTGTTTGACAGTAGTGGGTGGTTGCCATTCCTGAATGGCTTTTAATATTACTGGGTCCATTTTGACCCTTCTGGCAGAGAGTATTATTCTTAGGTACTCCACTCGGGATGCCACAAAGGTGCATTTTTCTAATTTTAGGTATAGTTCATATTCCGCCAATCAGGCGAGTACTTTCTGGGTTCTATCCCTGTGATCCTGGTGGTTTGCCAAATGGATTAGTAGATCATCCATGTAGATTATTAGCCATCCCTCGGCTAGGTAATCAGCAAAGATGTCATCCATTAAAGCCTGGAAGGTGGTTGGGGAGTTGCAGAGTCTGAAAAACATCACGGTTGGCTTATAGAGGCCAAATGGTGTGATGAAAGCTGCCTTCCATCTGTCCTTGGAGTGAATTCGTATGTTATTGTATCCCCACTGTATGTCCATTTTGGTAAATATGGACGATCTGCAGACTTTGTTGATTAGGTCAGCCGTAAGGGGCAGGGGATAAGTATTTCTGATGGTTTTTGAGTTCAGGTAGTGATAATCCTGGCAAGGACAGAGTTTGCCATCCTTTTTCACTATGAAAAAGAATGGAGATGCTTGTGGGGACTGAGATTTTACAATCTTCCTGGCTGCTAGGTGTTTGTCGATGAAGCTTTTGCAAGCGCATTCCTTTTCTGGATTGAGGGAGTAATTCTTGGCTCTTCATGGGATGAATCTGGGTTCTAACTCTATTTGGTGGTCGTATGGCCTGATTGGGGGTATACGAGCACTCCTGTCTTTGGAGAATACCCTTCGGTATTCCGCGTATTCTTCTGGGAGAGTGGTCATCTCCTTCCCTTGTTCGGCAGCTATCTTGGTGGAGATTATAGTTTTCCTTATCTCCTCATCTAGATCTTTCCTGATGATGACATTCTCGCTTGGGTTGTGTTACTGAAACAACCTCAATAGAAAGTTGTATCTCTAACCAACCAGAGCCACTGTCGACTATGAGAGTCACAGGGATTAGACAGAAGGAGAATCTTCTTGTGTCTTGAAGTAAAAAAGTGAGTAAAGTCCAGCTAGCCTTTGCTAGAGTCTAAAGAGGTGGGATCTCCAAGACCACTAAACTGGGGATCCAGTCTAGCGTCCTTGGTCTTTATATACTATCCTACTGTATGTACATGTTTGGTTCTACCATAACAGGAACAACCAATAGAAATACTCTAAAGTATTAAGATATTCATAAATACCTATGAATCTTAAGATATATCAATATAATAATGAGAGATGAAAGTGGCACCACTTGTGGCAGCCAATCATAAGGGTTTGATAATAAATATCATATGGAACCTGTGCACACCAGTGCAAGGCTATGCATATACCCTGTATCCATCTAGAGTCAAGGTGAGTCATAGATAAGACAGATCATATCCACCAATAGGAATAGATCCTGAATATGATATAAATGCAATGCAAACCAGTGCATGGCAATACTTCTTGTACATGAGGTATCCTGAAGGTGAGAAGCCTTTGGATATTAAATACTTGCATAATGTCCATATTCAACATGTGTCTTCAATGAGGGTAGAAGCAATCGATGCTTTTGTGAAATGGATGTGGCAGCATGCTGCACACATGAGGCATAAGTGTGGATAACACATGTACAACATATGTTGTGACTTGGCATAATTAGGACCATTAAAGATCTTCGTTGCTTGTTTTCCCCGATCTGCAGCATCACTGTTGTTCAGTGGGTGATACTTCCTCCTTTATTCTCTGATCCGTCTGCATTTAGGGCTCTCCGAGGGGATTTCATAGGGGAAAGGGGGAGTTTCCATTTTCGAGCATATCTGGCATTTATGAAGTTGCCAGTGGTGCTGCCATCGATGAGGGCTTCTGTATCAATGATTCCAGATGTGGTGTATACTTGGACTTTCATTAGCAGGGACTTTCATTCACTAGATACAAGTACATCTGGTACCAAGGGGGATTTGGACATCAATTGCCATTTCCCCTTTAAAAACCCTGGATCTTCTTGATCTTTTTCATGAGGTCAGTTGACAGGGTTGCCACAGTTTCCTCTTCTTCATCCTCTCCTCCGCTGTCCCCTCCAGTGTCTTCTTCATATACCTGCTGCAGGACCTTGAGGATTTCATTATTGGTGCCTTTCTTTTCAGATAGTACCTTCCTTATGTACTCTGTGGTTTCGTCAGTTTTAGCCTTCTGGATAGGAAGGTCCTCCTCCTTTATTATCCTTACTTTCTCCAATGGTTTGCCTTGATGAGGCCCTTTATGGTTTTGAGTGGAACACCCCTTTTTGCTGCAAATGAAGCAAAGCCTGTTCTTGATATAGCAGGCTCGCTCAACTGGTGTTAGTTTGATAGTGTCAATGTCCATGGCATTGGGGTCTCTTCCTGACAACTTCCCTCCACATCCTTGGTGGATATAGCGTCCTCCAGATAACTCTCATACCCACTCGAGCTGGCATACCTGCCTATAAGCTCCTGCATACCACTCCTTTATAGTGGCCAGTTCATTGAGATGGTTGATATCCCTAGCAATATCGTGATTTAGGCCTCACACAAACCACTCATACAAGGCTCCCTTGTCTGCTACTCCTGCTTTGGTGGCCAGGAGTTGGAAATCTTGGATGTATTTCTGAGTTGTCTTCGAGGTACAATAGATGGTCCTTGATCCTGTCTGAGATTTCCAATCTTCCTTCTCATGTCCGCCTTATCTTGAGTGGATACAAACAAATTAGTAAATCATTCGATGAATTTGGGCCAGATACAGTCCTCATCATTTTTAGCTGGTGCTGCAAGGAACTCTCCTTCAGCAAATACTCTTCCCCTCCCTTTCGACATTTTGTTTAGGGTGGTCACAATCTTCGATATGTCCGTGTTGTAAATTTTCTTATTTAATTTGAAGTAGTTTGTCATGGCCCTGATCCACCATAAGGTGTCTTCACTATTTTCAGAAAAGTCTCCCGGAAGGGCAGCCTTCATTTCACTTACTTTTTCCGAAATTAATGGATAATAGAGTTCTTCTTCTTCTTCTGTTCCTCGAATTGGCTGTATGATCTGTAACTGCATTTGTCCTGATAAGATATCCCCAGTTTCTTCCTCTACTGCTTGGGCTCTTCTTTGCAGCAGGGAGATGATGGTCCGGCTTGGTCTTCCAGTGAAGTATGAAGGGTGCTGGTAGGTAGGGGTGGGATGGGGAGCTGGGAGAACAGCTGTCTGGGGAGATTCATCTCCTCATGATAATGTTTGAGTGAGTAGGCTAAGATCCAAGCCTGTAGGAGTGGGCTGGCGGCTCAGGTCCCAGTTGGGAGGCTAGATAGTACAGATGGGGGTGTTCCTCTAGTAACTTGAGAAAGACTCAGGGAGGGAGTTGGACAGGGGATAGGAGAAGTTCCAGGAACTGGTCTGCTCCTGGAGACTTGAAGTGACTCTGGGATAGGGGCCCCTCGAATAGCTTGGCTGGTGGGAGAAGGGGGTTCATCTTCTGATCCAGGTTGGTGTGCAATCATGGCAGTAGGTTCCCCTCTGATGAAACAGGGGGTGAGAGATGAGAGCTAAATTCTTTTGATACAGAATGTGAGACATGGAGTCGATTGGCAATTAGGTTGTTAAATGTTCCTAGCTGAGTCCCAGTCATGGTAGCAATGTACAATATCGATAGCCTTGCTGTGTAGATAAAGGTAAGGATGAGATGGTGATGATTGAGTGCAATCTGCACTTGAACTCTCTTAAGGAAAGGTAAACCATCCACCTTTCCAAGGTATGCTGTTATCCACATAAGGTCATGTAGAATTTAGCTAAGGTTAGGCTAATGTACATGGGCACTTTTTATACTAAATGGAGATGAGATGGGAACTGATTCCCATCCCAGGAATTGGAAATACTTCCCCAACTGAAGAGCATTGGAGAGGAGAAAGTGTCCTAATTAAACACTGCATGCACTGCCATGAACCAAGGGGAAAGGCAGTGCATGAGAACTCTCTCACATGTGTGAGAGAGTTCACACGTAGCATATATAGTTAAAGGAAATAAGAAGATGAGTCTAATTCATACCAATTGAGATATCATGCAGAAAAGGGAAGGGGTCAGTGCATGACCAGCTGCTGTGTGGAGTAGGTATGGGTGTCATGCACATGAAGTGGATACTAAGGAGACTCAATTGTTAGAATGGGGACTCATCATCCCTTTGGTCTGTCCAATCATACCAACCTCTGTCTGTCTCATCCCTCGTGGGTGTGTTGCTGGGAGCAGCAGGTGTTCCCCATTCATCAGGGTTGGCATTCCAGTCCATGTAGTAGTCCTCTTCCCTCCTGTACCTGTACATGTCTCCTTTAAGTAAGACTTCTCATGACAGATGGGGAATGTCCCAAAGGGGGTTGTTGGTCTCCCTCATCCACACCAAATAGGGTCAGTCTAACTCATCCAGGAACGGGGTGGGAGAGTGTGTCCATTGTTCTGTAACACCTTTCCAAGGTATGCTGTTATCCACGTAAGGTCACGTAGAATTTAGCTAAGGTTTCACTAATGTACATGGGCGCTTTATATACTAAATGGGAGTAGGGTGGGAATTGGTTTCCATCTATGAAATTGGAAATACTTCCCCAACTGAAAATCGTTGGGGAGGAGAAAGCATCCTAATTAAACACTGCATGCACTGCTGTGGAGAAAGGGGAAAGGCAGTGCATGAGAACCCTCTCATGTCTGTGAGAGGATTCACATGTATCATATATGGTTTAAGAAGAATAAAAAGGGGCATGCCTTATTCATAATGATTGAGAGAGCAGGCAAAAAAGGAAGGGGTCAGTGTACAACCAGCTGCTGTGTGGAGTAGGTATGGGTGTCGTGCACCTGAAGTAATCTAAGAAACTTGATTGTTAGAATGAGGACTCATTGTCCCCTTGGTCCGTCCAATTGTGCCAACCTCTGTTCATCTCTTCCCTCATGGGTGTGCTGCTTGGGGTAGCAGGCACTCCCCATTCATCAGGGTTGGCATTCCAATTGGTGTAATAGTCTTCCTCTCTCCTGTACCTGTACACATCTCTCCTGAGTAGGGACTCTCAGGAAAAATGGGGAACGTCCCATAAGGGATCATTAGTCTCCCTCATCCATGCCAAGTAAGGGTGGTCCAACTCATCTGGGAATGGAGTTGGCGGGTGTGTCCATTGTTCTGTAATATTACCCTCCTCCTCAGGGTAGATTGGATGGTTCCCACCATCCACCATTATCTCCAATGTCCTTACCATCTCCAGGTATGTGGGGGTCTGTCTGTCATGCACCATATGGACTATCCATGGAGGGCCACCCCTTATCCTCATGAAGGAGACCACCCTTGGCTTAACGCCAACATCACTACTGCCACTTATGGGGGGAACTTAGATATGCAACACCAGTTCTGGAATGGAGAAGCCAAGGGAGCAACCTGGGGGGAGGAACCCTTGGGCAATGCAGTCCTGGGATGGTGGAATGTCCAGGCACCGCCCATTCACCTGGAGGAGACCACACCCACACCTGAATGGCCCACTGATGCTGCATGGATGTGATCACATCCATGACCACCTATTATCTTGGTACAAACTATATCCCTTATCATTCAAACTCATCAGGAAAATTTTTAAGTGCTGGTAGTGCTGGTATTCCCAGATATAATATAGATATAGCATTATAATGCTAGATATAACATTATAATTGCCATTAAATTTTCCTGATGCTCTAGTTTCTTTTCAATCGCATCCTTACACTGGTGCAATCATTACTTCCTCCATCTATGCTTATCTCTTGTACCCTTTGCCCTATGGACAGCCCCCTCTTCCTGTGGCCGCCTTTTATGGTCACAGTAGTTTCCCCATTCACTATAAATAGAGCCGCCCATGTACAGTAATTCCCCAACTAGATCTCCATTTGATCTATATGGTATTTGGTTCAACAGTTGCCCCTTAAGTGAATGTCACCAATCAGACTTACCAAAACCATCCCAGACTTCTATCAGTCTCCTGTCTACTGTTGAGTGACAGCTCGAACTTGGCAGTATCTTTGTGTCTAGGATCTATACCTGTAGATTGTGTCACAAAAGATCTAGTTGAACCTTGTTCACTCCTTGTTCTACCAAGAAGAGTCTAGTGGGCCACAATCCCCACTAGGGAAGATCCGTCAACATTTACTCCACCGCTGATCTCCCATCTGAGGGAGAAGAAACCCACAATGTCAACAATTCCTACTGAAACCACCCCATCCCTGATTCATCTCAAAGACTTTGAATCGGAGGAAGCTCTACTTCTCCTAGCTATCATCACAACCCCCGACCCCATTCAACCAGAACCTATCATTGCCCTTCTGAGAGCCTACCCACACCTCCAGCCCTTAACACAGAAACTGTTGCAGCTGACAGGACTTCAACTCCTGTCCCACCTAATACAGCTACGTCACAACCAGTAGAAGAACAGTCTGCCCTGGACATTGACCTGCCCCCACCAACCAGGAGGGAGAGGATCAAGATGTCTGAAAAGCGAGCCAGCCTACCAACCGACTTCTCCGAAGAGGGGGAAGATGCCCCATGGTGGATCATGACCATGAGCAATTATTTCTCCATGAATGACAATATCTACACCTACGATCAAGACAGAATCAACACTGCCTTGAACAAGATGAGCAAAGGAAGAGGAAAGACATTCTCAGAAGCCTACTATAATCAGCGGGAAGAAGGAAAGGTTCCAGATATGAAAGGCTGGAAAGCCTTCAAAGAAAGATTTTTAGCAGTGTTTTCATCCAAGGAGGACCACTTGGACCATAGAAGGAAGTTAGCTGCTCTAAACAGAAGGATAAAGACTCCTTCCCTACAACAAAGAGGTTGCAGGAATACATGCAGAACTTCCAGCTCTATGCTGGAAAAGCTAAGATAATGGATGATACCACCCTGATGGAATGGTTTGTCAGAGGCCTCAATCCATTGATTGCAGAAAAAGTCATAGCCATCAAGGAGCCAGAAACCCTCAAAGACTGGATTGAATCCAGTCATAGGCAAATGAAACAGATTGAAAGAGTTTGAGACCTGAAAGGGAATCAATACAAAGCAGAAGCGTGTGACCCTAATGCAATGGATGTTGATGTCATCAAATTATCCCCATTCAACCATGCTAAACATGTAAAGGAAAATCACTGCTTTATCTGTCACAAAGTAGGGTGCTCCACCAGGAACCATCTGCAATCAGGAACATCTTCCCACAATAAGTTCCAAAAAGGAAAGGAACAGACTAAAGAGATCTCCACTACCTCGGCACAATTGGCTATCACCGATTACATTAAGGTTCTAGGAGAAAAGGATGTAAAGGAAGAAGACATCATCAAGATCCTCAAAGAAGTATATGAAGAACTCATGTACCAAGGGGAAGAAGAGGAGGAAACCGTTGCTAAAATAAGCATGAAAGAACTCAGGAATCGGGTAGAATGAGCCAAGGGTTTTTAGCTTGGAGAGCTCAATCAGTGTGTAACTCTCCTAGGACCTGGAATGTACAATCTATAGAATGAAAGTCAATCACCATCCCCGTTCAAATACTTCCAGGAACCACTGAACTAAAAGCCCTTGTTGACAGTAGAGTAACAAACTGCTTCATCAATGAACTGATTGCCCAAAAACTATGCCTCCCCATGACAAAACTTAAACTACAGAGGATAGCCATAAACATGGACAGAACATCCAACACTGGAGGAGACATAACCCACAAAGCAACCATCACCACTTCCATAGGAGGAAGAAGAGAAACTAGGGGCTACTTGGTGATCAAAAGCAGAAAGACTGATATGATCCTAGGAATGAGCTGGTTAACACAACATAACCCAATAATCGACTGGGTACACCGGGAGCTCAAAGGAGGAAAGAAAAGCATGGACCCTGAGGAGCAACAATATCTAATCAAGTACCTCACCACCAACCTAGCTGAGGAACCAAATGAGGAAGTGCTTATCTGATGCTGCACAGACAGGGAGGAAATCAACAAGCTCACTATTTCTATGGACATAGCCCGAAAAGAGCAGAAAGAGAAAGTAACCCTCCTGGATAAATTCTGAAAATACCAACAAGTATTCTCAGAAGAAGCAACCACGACCCTCCCCCCAAAGAGAAGTTATGATCACTATATCGACCTCCTACCATCATTCACACCCCAGCAAGCCAAGAACTACCCTCTAAACCTGGAACAAACGGAAGCATGTAGAAAGTTCATTAAAGAGCACCTGAAAAGCGAAAAAATCCAAACATCCAAATCACCCCAGGCATTACCCTTCTTCTTCATTGATAAGAAGGACAAAAAACTCTGGCCCTGCCAAGATTATCATTACCTAAACGAGCACACAGTCAAAAATGCCTATCTGTTACCCCTTATCAGGGATCTAATTGATAAACTAAGGGGATCTAGGATATTCACCAAAATGGATATCCGATGGGGGTACAATAATGTTCACATTGTACCCAAAGATAGATGGAAAGCCACCTTCATCACACCAATGGGACTGTTTGAACCAACCATAATGTTCTTCAGACTCTGTATGTAACTCCCCAGCAACCTTCCAAGTGCTGATGGATGACATCTTCACTGATTACCTAGCTGAGGGATGGCTCATCATATACATGGACAATCTTCTCATCCATTCCCTGAGTCAGGAAGCCCATGATGACAGAATGAAGAAGGTGCTAGAAAGAATGATGGAACACAAACTCTACCTCAAATTGGAAAAATGTTCCTTTGATATGAAGAGCACTGAATATTTGGGAATGATTATCTCCAAGGGACAAATTGAGATGGATCCAGTAAAACTTAAGGCCATCAAAGAATGGAACCCACCAACTACAGTAAAAGGAGTCTGCTCCTTCTTAGGGTTCTGTAACTTCTACAGAAAGTTTATTGACAGATTCTCCACCAAAGCCTGACCCCTTATCGAATTAACAAAAAAAGAGACAAAATGGACATGGGGTCCTTCACAAAAAAACGCCTTCTGAGAACTATAGAAGCAGTTCCTAAAACAACCCATACTCTCCATCCCCAACCCAAATAAGCTGTTCTTCGTAATGATGGACACCTCACTTGTAGGAACTGCAGGGGTATTAATGCAGAAAGATCTCAATGGAGATCTCCACCCATGCGCCTATAGATCAAGCACTCTGTCACCAGTGGAATGGAATTACGACATCTATGACAAGGAGTTCCTGGGAGTGATACATACACTAAACAATTGGAGACACTATCTAACCGGGACTCACCACCCGGTAACACTCCTAACCGATCACAAAAACCTCCTATACTTCAAAGAAGCACAAAAACTCTCCAGACGACATGTACAGTGGCAATTATTCTTGCAAGAGTACAATATGATATTCCACCACCTCCCAGGAGCACAAATGGGTCCAGCAGATGCCCTGTCAAGAATGCCAAATCCAAACCTTGATAACAACAACAATCAAATCCGCCTTCTCCCCAAGGAAGTATTCACCAAACAAATCGATCTCGCACTGCGCGATAAGATCAAGGTTTCCTTGGAGAAAGACCCACTAGTACTAGATGCACTACAGCGCATGTACAAGGAAAACCACATCCTCAATAAATCCCACCCCTCCGACTGGACATACGAGGAAGGACAACTCTACTTCCACCATTGACTCTACATACCCCCTGATGCAAGAAAGGACCTAGTCCATTCCATCCACGCGTCTGTGGCAGGGGGACATGGAGGACAACATCAAACTATCCAACTCCTATCCTGTGACTACTGGTGGCCCGGACTCTCCCCCTTTGTCAGGAAATACATTGCTGGGTGCCTGATATGCCAACAAAATAAAAATATCAGCAACCCGATACACCCACCCCTAACCCCCATTCCAGTCACCAGCCCCCACCCCTTCTACACTATCTCCATGGATATGATCACCGACCTGCCCCCTTCCCAAGAAGCAGACTCAATACTTGTTGTGATGGACCACGGACTTAGCCAGGGGGCAATTTTCATTCCTACTACCAAAACAGTCGACATGGCAGGGGTGGCAACCCTTTTCTTCAAACACATGTTTCCCCAATTCGGACTACACTCAAAAGTCATTTCAGATAGGGGTCCACAATTCGCATCTGCATTCACAAAAGAACTGGCAAGACTACTGAACTACGATGTAGCATTATCCATGGCATATCACCTACAAACCAATGGGGAAACTGAACAAGTAAACCAAGAGCTGGAATCCTATCTGAGAATCTTCTGTCAAGGACAACAGGATCACTGGAGTGAATTACTCCCAATGGCAGAATTTAATCACAACTCTTTGGTACATTCCACAACAAAACAAACCCCATTTTACCTAATGATGGGCTATAAGCCAAGGGCTTATCCACCAATAGAAAAAACCTTTAACTCCACCCTCAAAAACTGCCTCCACCAATTAGAAAATGCCCGAGATGAAGCCCTAGCAGCCATTACCAATGCCCAACAATTTTCCCACACCTTCTCAAAGTTCAAACCTTGGAAGAAAGGTGATAAAGTATGGCTATCAAACAAAAACCTTAAAACCCCCTATCCGTCAAGAAAACTTGGTCCAAAAAGGAAAGGACCCTTCCCCATCACGAAAGTACTCTCTCCTGTGACATATCAATTGGATTTACCCCTGACCTGGAAAATCCATAATGTATTCCACACATCCCTTCTTTCCCCATTTGTCCAAAATGACAAATACAGGATCACCAGGACTCCGCCCCCCCCTGAGGTCATAGGTGACAAGGAAGAATATGAGATCGAGTGTATTATAAACCATAGGGGACACCCAGGCCACAGATCCTACTTAGTGCAGTGGAAAGGATATTCAACAGCAGAAAATACTTGGGAACCAGAAAGCAACTTCACTCACGCCAACGAAACCCTATAAACATATAAAAGAAAACACAAAATATGATTGACAATAAACAACCCACTGCCCACTGCGATTTCTACAAGTTCTCCCTCAAAACTGACAAACTGACCAAATACTGTCACACACCATGTGGACTATCCATGAAGAGCCACCCCTTTTCCTCATGAAGGGGATCATCCTTGGCTCAATGCCAACATTGCAACTGCTGCCTATGGGGGGAACCTTGATATGAGGCATCAATTCTGGAATGGAGAGGCTGAAGGAGCAACCTGGGGAGAGGAGCCACTGGGTGATGCAGTCCCAGGATAGTGGAATGTCCAGGTGCCACCCATCCATCTGGAGGAGACTGCACCAGCACCAGAGTGGCCCACTGATGCTGCATGGATGTGATCGCATCCATGGACATCCATTATCTCAGTACAAACTGTATTCCTTATCATTTGAACTTTAGTTTCTTTCCGATTGCACCCTTACACTGGTGCAATCATTACTTCCTCCACCCATGCTTATCTCTCTGTACCCTTTGCCCTATGGACAGCCCCCCCCTCTTCCTGTGGCTGCCTTTTATGGTCACAGTAGTTTTCCCATTCACTATAAATAGAGCTGCCCATGTACAGTAACTACCCAACTAGATCTACGTTTAATCTACGTGGTATTTGGTTCAACGGTTATCCCTTAAGTGAAGGTCACTGATCAAGACTTGCCCAAACCATCCCAGACTTCTATCAGTTTCCTGTCTACTGTTGAGTGACAGCTAGAACTTGGCAATATCTTTGTGTCTTGGATCTATACCTGTAGATCGTGTCACAAATACTCCTACTGCTTTTCACATATCTCCATCTTCATCCCAAACAGAAAAAGACACTACAATCAACAACATATCCAAACCTATGAGTACTATTGTCGGATCAACTATTGCCCATACCATTATCGATACTAGCCCACCATTTCCTTCCTTATCATCAATCATTCCCTCCCCTTTCTTTTACCTTACGGACGACCTTCTCTTCCCATTCTAATCACATTAAAATTCATCATTCACATTGGTTTTGAACTCTACTCCAACGATATCAATCTCTCCTCTCATGCCACCATTTTCTTCCATGTACATGTCCCTTATTCTTGCCCTGATCAAAGATGTCTTCAATCTCCAGATCCTCCTGCCCTCTTATAGAAGGATCGCTTACGCCGCCATTTTGGATGACCCCCAAGGATTAGCCTTATTAGAGGCCAACTTGGAACTTCGAAAACTATCCTCCATCATCCTCCTCATAGAAACCTACCACAGCTATGTCTCCACAAGACTACTGGTCGAAGAAAACATCATTGAAAACCTTAGTGAGGTGATCACAGAAAATCTCCACATGGCTGGGGCCCAGACCCTTGATGCCCTCCACTTCTGTGGACTGGGGTACTTCATCAAATGACTCCCCACCTCCACCTTCTTTGGCAAGATCTATCCCATCTACCTCCAATTACCCAGAGGTATGGGACAGTAAGGATTTATCAACATCGAACTTGCAAGACAGTTCGCCTTCCTTAATGGCAGCAGTTTCTTGTTTGAGACTGAATCGGATAGACAGATCAGAGAAAAATTGGCAGATAGTGAAGAGCAAGAGAATCTTCTTCCCCTCCTGGTTTGTATCAATCAACCTCATATGGAAATTAAGGGACCAGAAGTCGCGGATCAATCCAAAGGGGAAATCGATGAGACACCACCACAGCAACTCCCCCCTCCCACCACCCTGACCCCCCACTCCTTACCCAGACACCCTCAGTGACCTAAGCAACCTCTCTCCACCAGAATCTCCTTCTGCAGAAATGACACCCCAACCTCACCAACCCTCACTCAAACCTACCAATGCTATCAGTGTGGAAGTCTCCACCATCTCTGACCCTCATGTCCCCACTACACCTGTCCCTACTGTTGACAGGATGCCCCAGGGCACCTCCAACATCTCTGCCCCAAGCGCACAGAGGGTCGATCTGACTAGATGGATGATGGATTGGGATAAGGTCGATGAGGTCCATCAACCTTATCAACAGAGTAATGTCACACACCATGTGGACTACTTGTGGAGGGCCACCCCTTTTCCTCATGAAAGAGACCGCCCTTGGCTTAACGCCAACATCACTACTGCCGCTTATAGGGGGAACTTAGATATGCGACACCAGTTCTGGAACAGAGAAGCCAAGGAAGCAACCTGGGGGGAGGAACCCTTGGGCAATACAGTCCTGGGATGGTGGAATGTCCAGGAGCCACCCATTCACCTGGAGGAGACCGCACCCACGCCTGAATGGCCCACTGATGCCACATGGATGTGATCACATCCATGACCATCCATTATCTTGGTACAAACTATATCCCTTATCATTTGAACTCTAGTTTCTTTTCAATTGCACCCTTACACTGGTGCGATCATTACTTCCTCCATCCATGCTTATCTCTTGTACCCTTTGCCCTATGGACAGCCCCCTCTTCCTGTGGCTACCTTTTATGGTCACAGTAGTTTCCCCATTCACTATAAATAGAGCTGCCCATGTACAGTAATTCCCCAACTAGATCTATGTTTAATCTACATGATATTTGGTTCAATGGTTGCCCCTTAAGTGAAGGTCACCAATCAGACTTACCAAAACCCTCCCGGACTTCTATCAGTCTCCTGTCTACTGTTGAGTGACAGCTCAAACTTGGCAGTATCTTTGTGTCTAGGATCTATACCCGTAGATCGCGTCACACTGTCCCTGGTAGCAGTTCCAGTCACTTGTCATCCACGTCCTCAGCAGTGAGGGATGGGCAAGATGTGGGGGAGTGTTCTGGGGAGTGGAGTAGGCATCCTTGGCAGACATAAAAGAGACATTCCCAGTAGTTGGGATAATCTCCCCCACAGTCGGGGCAGGTGTTGGGGAGTTCGCAGGGAGAGAGGGTGGGGCAACAGAAGGGGGAGTGCCCGGGAGCTCTGCAGTGGCAGGCTGGGCAAATGTTAAGAGGGCAGTGCCATCGGTCGAAGTGATGAGTGCAGCAGCTGTTGCAAAAGTAGAGGGGGAGGTTGTTGTTCTCAGGGAGGTTGGTTAAGAGGGGGTGGAGACTGTCACGCACCAGGTGGACTACCCAAGGAGAGCCACCCCTTTTCCTCATGAAAGGGATCGCCCTTGGCTCAATGCCAACATCTCTACCACAGTGTATGGAGGGAACTTAGACATGAGGCATCAATTCTGGAACAGAGAAGCGGAGGGAGCCACCTGGGGAGAGGAACCCCTAGGAGACGTGGTCCCAGGATGGTGGAACATCCAAGCACCACCTGTTCACCTGGAGGAGACAACACCCCCGCCAGAATGGCCTACAGACGAGGCATGGATGTGATCGCATCCACGCCCTACCATTATCTCGGTATGAACTCTATTTCTTATCTATGGACTATAGTTTCTTTTAGATCGCACGCTTACACTGGTGCGATCACTTGTTCCCCCACCTATGCTTATCTCCTGTAACCCTCAGCCCTATGGACAGCCCTCTCCCCTTCCTGTGACCTCCATTTACGGTCATAGTAGTTTCCCCTTCCTCTATAAATAGTGCTGCCCATGTACAGTAATCCCTTAACTAGATCTACATTTAATCTATGTGGTATTTGGTTCAACTGCCATTCCTAAGTGAGGAATGCAGCAAGACTTACCATAACCATCCCGGACTTCTATCAGTCTCCTGTCCACTGCTGAAGTGACAGCTTGAGCAAGGCAACCCCTTTGTGTCTAAGATCTATACCCGTAGATTGCGTCACAGAGACCATGAATGAGTGGTGGTGGCAAGGAGAGGTGGTTGAGTAGACCAAGTTGAGGTGGAGTAGAGAACTGGGTAATTGGTACGGGGGGGTCAGTGTCATGTTGGTATGCATATGGCAGGTCCACCAATTGTGGGGGCAAGTCAGAAGGTTAGCTGGGATCAGTATCCCCTCCATCCAAGCCTGGGCTTGGTCCTCGAGGTTGGTAGAAGATGTCCTCCATGTGAGGAGTTGGGAGGCATCCAACTGTAGAGCTGGTGGTCCTTCTAACCAGACTGCGGTTTTGGATGACTCTTCTTCGGATGTTAGGGGAGAGGTTGGCGACAATGTCCACTAGGATGGAGTTGGTTGGGACAAGTGGTAATTGCCCCATAACCTCTCCAAAGCCTGACTTGTGGAGGATGTGGATGAGTTGGACTCCAAGATAGACAAATCAAGTGGCAAGGATAGGGGATGCAGTGGTGGAGAATGGTCTGACCATTTCTCTTGAGGAAGAGTTTCAAATGGAGGCATAGGTGTTGTAGACCGAGATGATAGAGCAGACTCGGACCATGAGTTCATCTCGTCGATGAGCGTAAAGCCAGGCAGTGACATAAGGTGAATGAAGAAGGTTGTGGTAAAGGTATGATTGTTCCAGTTGGGGGATGGCATCTAGGTTATATGCATCCCTGACTGTTGCTATAAGGACAGAGATAGTGGGGGAGTTAGGTTGGTAGGACAGTAATCCATAAGGGGCTATTCTAATAGTGGTAGGGGCAGTACTCGATGGTGCAGTACCACCAGGCGAGAGTGGAGTGGGAGTGGAGATGGTGGCATCATTTTCTGGGTTTGAATTCTAAGTACCAAGTGTTTCTTGCAGTAACATAGAAGTGTTTGGGTTTAGAGTCCATTTCAGGAGGTTAGTTTATCATCAGGAAAATTTTTAAGTGCTGATAGTGCTGGTATTCCCAGATATAATATAGATATAGTATTATAATGCTAGATATAACATTATAACTGCCATTAAATTTTCCTGATGCATAAGCCTTTTTATAGGCCTCCAATGTCTCATCTGCATTGGTGAAGTTTTCCTCCAGTTCCCAGGTGTTTTCTGAGTTGGGGTAGTTGTGCCATTTGACCAAATATAGGTGGTTGTTCCTGGTTCCTTTGTGGGAAAGGATGGCCTCAATTTCATATTCAGGGGTTTCATCTTCCAACTTTAAGGGCTCTTCAGGGGTGGTGTGTCTGTATTCGGGGGAGGAGGAGAAAGGGGTGAGAAGAGAGGCATGGAATACATTGTGTATCCTCCACTCAGGTGGCAACTTGAGTTCGAAAGCTACCTTATTGATCTCTTGGGTGATTTGAAAGGGGCCTTCCCTTTTTGGGAGTAATTTTCGTAACTCCCCTTTTGTTCTTGATACGGAACGCAGGACGTGGAGTCCGAGCCGGCGGGCGACGTATTGATCGACGTAGCCGAGGCGAGGGCAGCGGCGGATGAATCCCGTAAGGATGTTGGCTCTGGCGCGGGTGCCTAGCGTGTAGACGATATAGCGATGGTTTAGGCAATGCCTAAGAAGAACTCTCTCGATGAATGAAGAACCT
>JBBPJU010000585.1:0-20320 GCA_038088875.1 Austroboletus festivus
TCCGACCCGCCTGCCCCGACTACACCTGCCCCTACTGCAGGCAGGACACCCCAGGCCACCCCCAACATCTCTGCCCCAGTCGCACAGAGAGTGGATCTAACTAGGTGGATGATGGATTGGGATGAGATCGATGAGGTCCATCGACCTTATCGACGGGGTAATGTCACGCACCATGTGGAATACCCGCGGAGGGCCACCCCTTTTCCTCATGAAGGGGATCGGCCGTGGCTTAACAGCAACATCGCGCTCGCGCCTTACGGAGGGAATGAGGACGGGAGACAGATATTTTGGGGAGGACAGCCGGAGGGAGCGACCTGGGGAGAGGAGCCACTAGGGGACTTTGTCTCTGGGTGGTGGAATGTGCAAGCTCCACCCCTGGGACTAGAGGAGACCGCACCTGTGCCCGAATAGCCCACAGACCCCGCATGGATGTGACGCATCCATGACCTATCCTTTCATACAATACCTTTTCACTTTATCTAAGATCCTCTTATCTTTACTTATCGGACTACTTTCCATCGCGATCGCACGTACCCACCTGTGCGATCTTCTATTCCCCCATGTTCCACGACCCCTTTGTACTTCATCACGGACAGTCTCATCCTTACCCATGACCGCCTGTTATGGTCATGGCAGTGTCCCCTCCCCTATAAATACGACTGCCCTGTACAGTAGTTTCCTTAACTAGATCTATGTTTAATCTACGTGGTATTTGGTTACCTGCTATCCCTGAGTGAGGGCCACAGTCGACTTCTCAATCATCCCGGATCTCTATCAGTCTCCTGTCTACTGTTGAGTGACAGCTAAACACTTAGGGGTCAATTGTGCTCGCGCTATCTATACCCGTAGATCGCGTCACAGTGTACAAGGGGAACCGCTATATGTAGTGATCAGAGAAAGCGGCTGTGTAATACAAGAAAGGGAACAGGGCAAAGGGGACTGATGATGAGTCAGAATGATGAGTCATCAGAATGTCCAAGAATATGATGGAATATCAAAGAAGTGATGACTTAGCCAGGGAAATGGAAGGTGATCTGAGATCAGGGGCTAAGTCAGGAAGAACAAATGAAGCAGGATAATAATGGAATGGATGAGCCAGAAGGGTCAAGGGTTGAACCAAGATAAGAGATGAGGAATGACTTATCCATGACAATGATACAATGAGTAATCGAATCAAAGGGAATGTCTGTGACAAAGAAGAATCAGGTAAGCACGAATAACAGAGACTAGATGAGTCGGAGAAACGGAGCATATCCACATAGAATGCAAGTAGACTCATCTAGAAAAAGGTACAAGTGAGTTGAAGTGAAAGGTATCAAGGAAAAGAGTAGTCTGAATGCTACTCAGCTGTGCCCCAAGGATAAATCGTAACACTATCCATTGGGTCCCTGATGTGTTTTATTATTAGGAGTGACATCTCCTGTCATTTCATTAATATTCCACTCTTCTTCTGATGCCCAATCTTTTAGGTTTACCTCCTGGGCTTTAGAGCTCTGACTCTTCCATTTATTTTTTTTCTATTTTTGAATTTTGAAGTATTTTGCTATCTCCATGCTTGTGACCTTCTAGCACCTCTGGTGGTCCAAGCTCATCTCCAAAATCCACTTATGATCCTTTACTTCCACCCTGAATTCTTAGGCAATAAGCCCAATATTTCCAGTAGACAATGAAATGTCTACTCTAAAAGAGGAATAGAGCTATGCCAAAGTCAATCCATGTCATCTTCAACTTACATCCTTATTACAAGAATAGCTTGCATCACATCTTCAGGCCAGTTGCTTATAACTCTGGCTTCTCATGCTATCTCCATATCTAATATCAAGACTCTCTATATTGACATTATCTCTACTCCCATCTCCAACTTCTTTTCTACCTCTGATTCTTCTGATCATCTCTGGTTCTCCTGACCACCCTTAACCTTCCAAAGTGAAGTCCTGACCCTTGCCCCAAGGCAATTTGTCAACTCTGAACCTCCTGATTACTCTAAATCTTTGAAATGGTTTCTCAGTCCATTCTCTTAACTCCAAGCTCTATCTCTACCCCATTTATCCAACTCCTACCCATCTGAGTGTGTCTCTAAGTCCTCTCTTTTCTTGTCCAGGATTCTCTACATAACTCTGAACTCCTCTGATCTTATGTTTTCATCCCTTTGCACAACTTCAACATATTTCTACTTCTAACTTTACATTTTTCCAATCCTGCTCACCCCTTCTAATCTCAAACTTTCTGACCCTTTGCTAATCTGTCCACCATATCCAGACACCTACCTTTGAGTCCTCTGATAGGCACAACCAGCCTCCAGCAACTTCTGGACACTCCTAAGCATTTGACTCTAATATCTCTATACTTTAGCATCATGAACTTTATTAAATGGCTTCCTAAGTCCCATTCATCACCTTCAAAACTCCAGCATAGTATTATTTCTTGACAAGGAGTTCCTCCTTATTTCCTTTCCTTTCCTTTCATCACCTATCATTTTCAACTGAGATATAGTCTCATTTCTGTTATGCTTGTGCCAGATAGGCCCAAGGATAGGCCTTGTATTCCCTTATCAAGGATGAGAGACTGAATGAGTAGGAGAAGAGAAGGGCAAAGGTAAGTCTTCAAAGTGGCCAGGGAAGTGGTGATAGATGAGGGATGTGAAGGACATCACTAGCGGTCAGAAAGACGATAGAGATCGTCCTTATCTAGGAGGGCAGAGAATACTGCCATAGTGATATCTTGATGGCTGGACAACTAAAGAAAGAGGGAGATAGACCATCAAGGGATACGAAGGAGAACTGGTGATGGGCAAGGAAGGATATATCAGGGGGACATCACCAGTGATCGAGGTAAGGGAGCCTTCAGTACATGGAGGGGAACGGAGGGTGGTCAAGGGATAATACTGAAGGTCAAGGGTTCTTGGCAAAGGATGGTGGATGTCTGAGGCATGCAGACGACAAGTATAGAGAAAGTGATAGATTCAAGGAGATAGAGGTTACATGGAGATCAAGAGAGGGAATCAAGGAATCAAGGGAATCCTCAAGGAAAAGAATAAGGGAAGTTCCCAAGGGAGATCTAAGATGGGGGTCTATAGTACAGATAGAGCTGCTATAAGTAGTGATCAGGGGAAGCGGCTGTGTAGTACAAAAGGGGAAACTGGGTAAAGGGCACTGATGATGAGTCAGGATGATGAATCATCAGAATGTTCAAGAATTCAATGGAACATCAAAGAATTGCTGACTTAGCCAGAAGAATGGAAGGTGATCTGAGATCAGGGGCTAAATCAGGAAGAACAGATAAGCCATGATAATAATGGAATAGATGAGTCAGAAGGGTCAAGGGTTGAACCAAGATAAGAGATAAGAATGACTCATTCATGACAAATATACATCAGATAATCGGATCAATGGAAAGTCTATGACAAGGGGAAATCAAGTAAGTGAGAATATCAAAGATTAGATGAGCTGGAGAAATGGAGCATATCCACATAGAAGGTAGAGGGCTCATCTAGGAAATAGTGCAAGTAAGTCGAGGATAGGAAAGTCAAGGAAAAAGAGTAGTCCATATGGTACTCAGCTAGGTCCCAGGGATGAATTGTAACAATTTCTGGATCTTTGGAGATTTTAAGACCTCACTTTATGCAATTTGTTTCCACCTCCCTCAGACCCTCCTGATCTCTTTGATTCCTCAGATCTCTCTGACCTATATTATTCATCCCTTTACCTTTACTTTTTCAATTTATATATATCCCCTACTTGGAAAAACCTTTCTGCTTGCCACAAAAAACCATCTGAAAATGCTAGAAAATGCTAAATAAAAGCTAAAGCAGCCTTTATCCTATCATAACAATCCATAATAAAAAAAATCTGATCAAACTTTAAACTGTGGAAAGTTGGAGAGAAGATTTGATTATCCAATAAAAATCTAAAAATCCTATATATCTTCCAAAAGCTTGTGCCCAAAAGAGAAGGATCCATTGAAACCATTCAAGTTTTTTCCCCACTTATATACCAACTAAAATTACCAATCACCTGGAAAATTCATAATATATTCCATACCTTCCTTTTTTCCCTATTCACACAAATGGAGGAATATGGAACTTTGTTTACCAAACCACCCTCAATAGAGTTAGATAATAAAGAAGAATATAAGATTAATCAGATTGTTGAACATAGTGGCCCTCCTGCTCAATAATAATACCTTGTCCATTGAAAAGGCTATCCTTCTTTAGAAAACACTTGAAAATCAGAAGCAACTTCACCCATGTGGATAAAGTATTAAAAGACTATAAAAACCTTTACTCCCTATGACCATGCATTAAAAATAATCCAGCTTTCAAATAGACTTTCACCATTTCACTCTTACTTTCCATAAAATCCCATAAAAGAAAATCTATTTCCAGAAATTCTTCCACTTTTCCATTTTCTTCCTAGAATAATGAGTTCACTTCAACCAACAATACATCAAACTCCATTCATACTATTGTAAATTTTTTATTGTCCATATCACACCTACCCTTGATAACCTTCTTCTTTTTTTACTGTGATATATTCTGATCAAACACACATTGATCACCTTTGTACTAGCTATCCTTATCTCTATTCTTCTATTATTTCCAATATTTTCCCTATCAACATGAATGTTTATCTCTTCTCCATTTCAGCTATTTATATTCTTTATGCTCTTTCTATCAGCAAATAACATCAACTCTACACCCTCTTTCTAAATACTCCAGATACACTTAAACATCTCCTCAATTATCATGATCTACAGTTCCCTTCTATTCTCTTCATAACTGTCTTCTTCTACAGAAGCTTTGCTGTGGTCCACAATGTGGCAGCCACATTACCTGACTTTCCCAACAACAGAACCAATGATCTTGAGAAATCCATCAAGCATATTCTTAATATCCATCACCATCTTCAGTTTGACTGAATCATTAGGTCATTACCAGCTATCTTCCTTATCAATTTCATCAAACAAGCCTTCCAAAAGCAATCCCAGTTTATTAGACTCTAAGGATATAGATCTGAAAGATATTATAGAAATATCATTCAAGCTTGCACTGGAAATTTCACTATTGTAATTATCTTGCCTAACCAGATCCCCCCACTTCCATGCCATGGCCCTAGTGTAGGAAATTTTGTTTTCATCTCATCTTCTCCAGATCCCAATAAATGAATTGACTTCAACAAAAAACAATCTGATGGTCTCCCCCTTCTAGTCCAACCTATTCAATCCCCATTTCTTTCTCAGAAAATCATTTTCCTCTAGAGCATATCATAGATTCACCAATTCAAGTCAGACAACTGGCCTAGCTGGGGCATAGACTCCTTTATTCTGTTGTTTTGTTATGCTTCAGCTGGATAGACTAAAGCATAGCCCTTCTAGAGGTCAGAATATCAAGAGAAAGTGAAGGGAGAGGATAGAGACAGATCTTCTGAGAGAATGTGACAAGAAGAGATAAACATCTAGAATGGGCAGAAGATAGTGATGGATCAAGGTATTCAAGGAATATCACCAAAGGCAATGGATATCACTATAGATCAGAAAGGCAGAGGATACTGCCATGGGTCTAGAAAGGCAATGGCTGGTCATCTTAGAATGAAGAGGACCAGAAAGTCATCCATAAGGTAGGAGGCCAATAATGGGTCAAGGATTGAGTCAAGATAGAAGATAAAGAATGACTCATCCATGACAAATATACATCAGGTAATCAGATCAAGGAAATGTCTATGATAAAAAGAAACTAAGGAAGTAAGAATGACAAAAGCTAGATAAGTTAGAGAAATGGAGCATATCTGCATGGAAGGTAAGTACACTTATCTAGGAAAGATACAAATAAGTCAGGAGAACCAGCATCAAGGAAAAGAGTAGTCTATATGGTATTCAGCTAGGCTATAGGGAGTTTGATGTCAACTCTGTAAATCCTATGACCACTTACTCAAGAGTCATAAAAACTATATCTGATTTCTTTACTCCACCTTCACCTCTGAATATAGTTCTCACCAATGTTCTTCCCACCCCAGGTTCCCAGGGTTAGAGAACAGGGATGAATCTATGGCATGAATCAGGGTTATAGCCATATAATAGAGATAATGTTACAATCAGTGACAGGAATTACCTTAAATATAGAAAGAACTATTGTTGCATAACTTGTTGACTATGGATAGAGAATGGCTATGATGTAGATGTGTTGAAATCTCCATCTGAAGGAGGGGAACTGGAATGGCCTATTGTCAATGAGTATATCAATTAATGGGCAGAAAGTCAATCAAGAGATAACTATTCTCTTTTTGATATCCAAAAGCTAAGTTTTTATCTCCATCTCAGTATTGGGAATAATTTAAACTATTAATTTCTTTCTGATTTTCCATCAATGACCTCCCATTTGATATATTAATACTTCAGCTCTTCTGATGGAGGCCTTATATTCTGTATGCTTTATTTTCCCTAACTGTTGTGTTAGGCATCACTAGCTTCTTTTTATTTACCTTACTTTCAGACTATTTTATTTTCTTGCTTTATGGTAGATACTGCATTTCTGAATCTCAATTGAGTAGTGCCTCCTTCTTTCATTCCAGAATAATCCACTTAGGAGAACACTATAAATATGATAGCCATCTATACTTATAGCTTTAGCTAGATCTATACAATCACAAGTGTGGTGTCTAGTTTCTTCAGTGTAAAAGAATTACTATAGCAAATCTTCAGAATCTTTATTAGTCTTTGCACTACTATTGAGTGTGCACTAGTGCAATAAAGGGTCAGATTAGATATCATGCTTGTCCAGCATAACATAAACTCTGCTAATGTATAGTAAAATCTTCGCTAAATTCTATATAAATCTATATAAAGTATAATATATCTTAAAAGGGTGGATGGTTTATTCTTCCTTGAGAAAGCCCTTATTAAACAAGACCTGAATCTTTATCTTATCTTTTACAGAAAATCTGTTATGCTGAACAAGCATGACATCTAGTCTAATTCTTTATTATAGTGACTTTTAAAACTGTTGCAATGCCTAATCCTAACACAGTGCATGAAGCACACTGCAAACAGGGGTGAAAACCAAGCTTAGTTATAGTGAGGTTAAAGTAGATACTCTTAACTACAATATTGCCCCCTAAGCCATGTGATTTTGCTTACTTATTGTTAAAATATGGCCAATTTAAGATAATGACTCCATTGCAATAGTTTTACAACCTTTATTTTAAAAACTAAAATCATAGCATAATTGTTTTTATTTGGTGTTACAAATAGGTATACACACATAACCATTATGTCTGAGTTTGAATATATTCCCACATATCTTTACTTTCCACATCCATCACCATGAAATCTCTTTCTATTGATCAAAAAGCTCTTATCCTGGCTAAACTTAATAATGGCCATTCCATACATTTTATTGCTTCTAGTATGGATATTTATATTTCCACTGTGTCTATGTGACATGATCTACAGGTATAGATCTAGGACACAAAGATTTGCCTTAGTTCTAGCTGTCACTAAACAGTAGATAGAAGACTGATAGAAGTCCAGGATGATTTGGGTAAGTCTTTGACTGCAGCCCTCACTTAGGAATAGCAGGTGTTAACCAAATACCATGTACATAGATTAAACATAGATCTAGTTAAGAAAACTACTGTACAAGGCAATTATATTTATAGGAGACAGGAACATTGCCATGGTTATAAAGAGAGATCATGGATAAAGGGGAAACTGTTTATAAGTAAGCATGGATGGGAGAAGGAGGAATCACACAGATGAAGGGTGTGCAATCAAAAAGGAATAGTTGTCCATAGATGTTACAATCCATTCCTGGAGCTTAGCTGAGTACCATGGACTACTCATTTCCTCTACCATCTGTTACTTGAACATACTTACATCTTGTCCTAGATAAATCTTTCATCTTCTATATGGATGTGCTCCATTTCTTTGACTTATTTAGTCCTTGCCATTGATGCTTACTTGATTACCCTTTATCATAGAAATCTCCTTTGACCTGATTACATCATTTATATTTGTCATGGATGAGTCATTTCTTATCTCTTATCTTGATTCAACCCTTGACCCTTCTAACTCATTCATTCCATTATCTCAGTTTATCTATTCTTCTTATCAGTAACTCAGCCCTTGATTTATGATTACTTTCTGCTCTTTTGGCTGAGTCAACTCTTCTTTGATATTCCACTGTATTCTTGGACACTCTGATGACTTATTATTCTGACTCATCATCAGTACCCTTTACCCTGTTCTCTTTTCTTGACTTACACTGCCACTATATCTGACCCCTATATATAGTGGCTACCTTGTATAGTAGATCCCCATCTTAGACCTCCCTTTATAATGTCTCCCCTGCTCCACCATCACCTGTACTCTTTATACCAGTGAATCCATTATTGGCCTTCATTATTGTCACCTGCTAGTCTCAGGCATCCAACCTCTGTCATTTTACTAGAATTGCCACCCTTCAGCAATACTCCTCAGCCACTATCACTCTCCATTGCCTTGCTGAAGTCCCACTATCCTGATCATTGGTGATATTCCTCTATCATACCTTCTCTTGTCACATCATCAATCCCCCTACTCACTGATGGCTTTCCTTTGCTCCAATCTTCAGTCACCCAGCCATCTTTCTACCAGTACTATGGCAGTATCCTTTGCCCTACCAGATATATGGCAATATCTATTGCTCTCTCTCGATCTTTGGTGATGTCCTCCATATCCCTTATCCATCACCATCTCTCCTCATATCTGCTCCTAGATGCTCCTCCTTACCTGTCATCATTCCTATTGAGCTATCCATCACATCTACTATTAGAACTTTTCTTTGCCCTCACATCATTTCTAGTGACTCTATAACCCTTAAAAGGGCTACACTCAGGCCTACCTGATTCAAGCATAACAATAGATAACAAAGATAACAAATAATAAAAAGTATACTGAAATCCTGATTAGTGATGTGTTATATCCAAGCTGGATCGGTTGGCCACTCTAACATGGGTGCAGTCTCTTCTAAGTGGATTGGTGGAGCTTGCATATTTCACCATCCAGGGTTAAGCTCTGCTTCCAAAGGTTCCTCTTTCCAAGTAGCTCCTTCCACTTTTTTATTTCAAAATAGAAGATGGGGTCTATCTACTTCTTTGAATGCTGCAGTAGTGATGTTGGCATTCAGCCAGGGTCTATTCCCCTCTGAAGGAAAAGGGGTGGCTCTTCTTGGGTACTCCATGTAGTGCATAACATTACCCCTCCAATAAGACCAATGAACTTCATTGATCTCATTCCAATCCATTATCCACCTAGTGTCATGCACCATATGAACTACCTGTAAAGGGCCACCCCTTTTTCTTCTGAAGGGGATAGGCCATGATTAAATGCTAACTTGGCTACAGTGGCATATGAAGAAAATCTAGATATATGACACTAGTTCTGAAACAAAGAGGTGGAAGGAGCTATATGGGGAGAAGAATCTTTAGGAGATCCAGTCTCAGGATGGTGAAATGTACAGGCCCCACCAGTCCAGTTGGAGAAGACAGAACCAATGCAAGAATGGTCCACTGATCCAGCTTGAATATAACACATTCAATCCCCTTTAATCAGTATATCTTCCCCATTTATTTTTGTTATCTATAGACTACTATTTCTTTATGATTGTACCCCTCTCACCTATGTGATCAAACTTCTCTCCACCCACACTTATCTCTGTAATCCTTGATCCTATAAACAGTCTCCCATCTATCTATGACATCTCCTTATAGTCATAGTTGTTTCCCTGTCCACTATAAATACAACTGCCTTGTATAGTAGAAATCCTTAACTAGATCTACATTTAATCTACATGGTATTTGATTCAAACTGCTATTCTTGAGTAAGGGCCATAGCAAGACTTATTCAAACCATCCTGGACTTCTATCAGTCTCCTGTCTACTGTTAAGTGACAGCTAGAACTTAGGCAAATCTTTGTGTCTTGGATCTATATCTGTAGATCATGTCATAAAAGATCTAGTTGAACCAAATTCACTTCTTGTTCTACCAAGAAGAATCTAGTGGGCCTAAATCCCCACTAGGGAAGATCCATCAAAATTTACTCTGCCACTGATCTCCCTTCCAAGAAAGAAGAAACCCAATATAATAACTCCTATAGAAACATCCTGATTCCCAATTCATTTAGAAGACTTTGAATTGGAGGAAGCTCTCATTCTTCTGAACCTTATCTCCAATCCCACTCCACTTCAAGTAGAAGACTTCATCACTCTTCTCAAAGCCTACTTACATCTCTGGTTCTTAATAAAGAAACTGTTACATCTGACAGGACTTCAATTCCTATCTCATCTAATACAGCTATATCTTAACCAGTAGAGGAAGACTTCTCCTGGATATTGACCCACCTAGGAGAAGTCCACCTAAAATGGCAGAAAAACAAGCTGGATTATCCACAGATTTCTCTGAAGAAGGAAAGAATGCCCCATGGTGGGTCATGACCATAGACAATTACTTCTCAATGAATGACAACATCTATTAGTATGATCAAGACAAAATCAATACTACTCTAAATAAGATGAGCAAAGAAAAAGGAAGAATATTCTCTAAAGCATACTACAATCAGTGAAAAGAAAAAATAGTCTCAGATATGCAAAGTTGGAAAACTTTTACAGAAAAATTTCTTGAGGTGTTCTCATTTAAGGAAGACCACTTAGATCATAGGAGGAAGTTAGCTGCTCTAAAACAGAAGGACAAAAAATCCTTTCCTACAACCAAAAAGTCGCAGAAATACATGCAAAACTTTTAGCTTCATATTGGGAAAGCTAAGATGATGGATGATACTGCCCTGATGAAATGGTTTGTTAGAGGCCTCAATCCATTAGTCACAGAAAAAGTCATAGCCATAAAAGAATCAGAAACCCTTAAGGACTGGATTGAGTCCAGCCATAGGCAGATAAGACAAATTGAATAAGTTCAAGACCTGAAAGGGAATTGATACAAAGCAGAACTACATAACCCAAATGCTATGGATGTTGACATCATCAAATTATCTCCATTCAATTGTGCCAAGCATATTAAGGAAAATTGCTGCTTCATTTGCCATATAGTAGCGTGTTCTACCAGAAACCATCCATGACCAGGAACATCTCCCAAATTAAATTCCAAAAGAAGAAACTGACAAAAGAAGTCTTAGCTACCTCTATATCATTGGCAATTTCCAACTACATTAAAGTTCTCAGAGATAAAGACATTAAGGAGAAAGATATAATCAAAATCCTAAAAAAAAGTGTATAAAAACCTAATCTGTTATGGAACAATGGAGGTGCCCTCTGACCCCATATCTGGAGGAGCTCGACGCTCTATCTTTTTCTTCCTTTGAAGGTGGACTGATGAACATAGAAGATGATTTCTCTTGGGGAACCATCTGGGGAGAAGCCCTTGACCTGTGGAACAAATCTCTGCCACTTCCAGTCAATCAGGAGAATGTTCCTCCAGAGAACAAGGAATAGTTTGTGTGGGACATTGAGGAAGTCATGGACTTCTTCCACCAACAAGAGGATCTATTTCCTTTCTGCTGAAAGGAGTTTGGATCAGAAAGACTAGTATAGACATATTTCTTTTCCTCTAGGTTTCTCCTTTGCTCCTTCTGATTCCAAAGGGGATCTCCATTGAGGATCTGACACTTTAGTTATCCCTAGTTACCTAACCACCCATATCCGCTCCACACTACATACACCAGTTAGGTATTATTCTTCTTTCCCCCGACAGATCCCATCTTCCCTTTTGGACTTATTGTTAGAAGTTGTCCTGACATACTCTGATATAACTCAGGAATGCTGGAGTTAGGTTTGGTCTAATGGGACTTGGCTTCACCTTATGTGGTGCACCCTTACACAGAGTCTGGTTGTCCTGAATTTTGGAGGGGTCGGATATGGCTGGAGGGTTGGAGTCAGTCAGAGGGTCAGAGTAGAGTTGTCAAGATTCAAAGCAAATGGGTGACGAACAAGACGAATGTTGTCGAGTTCAGTTGGAAAGAGAACGAGAGGTGAGAACATCAACTTATGTCGATATTCGAGCTAAGGAATATATAGAGCGAAGTAGGGAGTTTATATAGTATGGAGGAAACAGATGACTAAGCAGAGATTGGAGTTGGGGAGAAAGGATCATGTGATGAAACATATGTCAATCAAAAAAATAGTGAAACATATCAAAGTAAAACATAACCAGGGAGCAAAACCTATTGATGAGGTGAAAGCTATCATCATGGTGAAGGCATCTGAAATAGTATGAGGTCATGTGCAAGGATATAGAAAGAGAAATGCATCGGAGGAACAGGAGTTGGTATGGAGTAACAGAGCAAGATAATATAATAGAGTAGTGAACGGAACAGAATAGAGTAAGGAGAACGGACCGGAGTGAAACTGGAGGACCGGAGTAAGACTTGGTATATGACAGTATCCCCCTCATAGGCCTGAACTCTTGAAGGCCTTCTGCATGTGACTTCGTTGATTGGCATCAGAGTCTGAAATGGAGTTCACTCAATTAGGCACATAAAAGCTGGGCGCTCCTATGGAAAAACTTAAACATCAACCACCAAATGTCCACCACTGACAACATCAAAAATTGGTCTGACATGCACCTCACGGAGAACCTGGACAATAACGATGCCTTGTGGGACATGAAGGCTGCTGAACGAAGAAGACAGGCGAAAGCAAAAAAGGAGGAGGAGGCGCAGAGGAAAGTGGCAGAAGAGGCTGCGAAGAGACAAGTGGAGGAGGCCACGAGAAAACGGGCAGCAGAAGCAGAGGCAGCAGCCAGGAGACAGGTGAGTCATCATGGATGAGTGGTAACGTGGACTGAGTGGAGTGCAGGCAGAGCAGGTGTGTGCAGAACAGGCACAGGCAGGGCCAAGTCAGAGCAAGGGAAAAGGGAAGGCTCAGGTGCTGGTGAAGTGCCTGAGGTGCAAGAAAAGAGAGCTGGAGTGCGAGGAAGGGCCAGGGAAGTCAATGGCATGCATAGCATGTTAGAAGGCAAAGGCAAGGTGCAAGAGGCTGGGAGAGAAGAAGCCGGAGAGGAAGAGGAAGAAGAAAGCGGAGGAGTTGGAGCGGCCCCAGAAGAGGGCATGTATGGAGGAGGAAGCAGGAGCCTTGGAGATGGTGGAGTGCATGAGGCAGCTGCTGGTGGCAGTATGGGAGATCCGGGATACCATCTGGACAAGCATGGCTCGTCAAAACTACCTGCTGGAGCAGCTGATGGAGGTGAAGCTGGAGAAGATTTATGGGGAAGAATACGACAAGGAAGTGGAGGAAGACGAGATAGAAGAAGGAGAAGTGGAAGAAGCGGAGGTGGAATTAACAGAGTTGGCGGAGAAGGTGAAATTGTATGGGTATTCAGAAGAGGAAGTAGAGGATGATGTGAAGGTGTAGATTGGGCCGCCTCTGTAAATAAAAAGGGTGGTATACAATTTTTGAAGTGAAAAGTCAAGAGGAGTGAGGTCTGGGCTTGTCCGGATACTGGAGGTGAAACTCCTCAACAAGTTCGGAGGTGTGGCTAAGCTCAGTAGTGAGAAGCCAAGAAGTTTCTTCATCAGTTCCTTCATATCCAGACCAACACACCAAGTACAGCAGTTTGCAATTACAGCATCTGTGATCCATTTTGAAGTCAAGGATTTCTGAGATTTCATACTCTGGTTCTCCATCAACTTCGACCAGAGGCAGAGGTGGCTGCATACAGTTCGGAATGGTGTTGGGGACAGAGGGTTCTAACTGGAAAATGTGGAAAATGGAGTGAATGGACTTCATGTTCTCTGGAAGATGGAGCATAAAGGATAGCATGCCTGCCTGAGCAATGATGGGATATGAATCTAAGTTCTTTTCGGACAGTTTCTTCGATGGTCAAGTGGACCAGAAGTACTTAGCTTTGATGAAAATGTGATCACCGATTTTCAAGTCTGGTGCCAGAGTACGTTTGGCGTCAGCTGGTCCTTGGTACCATTCCTGAGCAGCAGCTATTTCTTCACAGAGAAATTGATGAAGTGAATTGAGGTCTAGGGAGTAATCTTGGGCTCAAGCAGAAGTGAGGTTGTGCTCTGGATGAATGGCAATGTTGGGATGATAACCCTTGTTGGTGAAGAATGGAGAGACATCAGTAGTAGCGTTTGGAGTGTTGTTTTATGTGAACTCCATGAGGGGCAAGAGCTCAGACCAATTGTCCTGTTGATAGTTACAATAGATCTGAAGGTATTACTCTAGGGTCTGATTCATACACTTGGTTTAACTGTCACCTTCTGGATGGTAACTGGAAGTGAAGTGGAGCTGGATGTCAAGAGCTTTACTGAGAGAGTGGAAAAAGTGGGATATGAACTTGGAGCCTCGATCGGAGGTGATATGGGAGGGAACTCTATGCTTAGAGAAGATGTGGAGCAGGAAAAGTTTTGTGAGCTCCAGAGATGTGACTTTATTATCCATCGGAATGAAAATGCATTGTTTAGAGAGGCAATCAATGATGATGAGAATGGTGGTATGTCCAGAGGATGTGGGGAGTTGTTCAATAAAATCCATGGAGATGGAATTCCAAGGCTTTTCGGAAATAGAGAGTTGCTTGAGAAGCCTGTAGGGCTTATGGTGGGGAACCTTGGTGCAAGTGCAAGCTGTACAGGAAGAGATGTATTCCTTCACAAAGATATGAATGCCTGGCCAGGTGTATTCATGGTGGATAAGTTCGAGCATACAATTCTGCCTGAAGTGGCCAGAAAGTGGATGATCATGCTTGTACCGGAGAACCCAGAGATGAAGGTCATTAGCATTAGGGACGTAGATATGATCGTCTAGACGTAAGAAACCTTCTGGGTCAACGGTCCAGTAAGAGTTGGAGGAATTGGAGTTGAACAGATGAATAGAAGCAATGGAATTGGAGGGAAGAGCAGAAAGAATGTCATTATGGAGGGTTTCGATATCAAACAGAGAAGCAGCACAAAGGACCAGAGTTGATAGATAAGTGGCCCAGAGTAAAGCAGAGAGCTGTTCCTGTGTGAAAATGGGGCAGAAATTATGGGGATTGATGTGGGCGTAGTTTCTATCCTCCTCTTTGGGATAGATGTCCCAGTATCTAGTGAGTGCATCAGGCTTGGCACCTAAGCATCCAGGGTGGAAATGGATGATCATGTTGAACTGAGAGAGAAACTCCAACCAGTGTGCTTGCTGGTGGATCAGGAGCTTGGATGTCGTGAAGTATTCTAAATTCTTGTGGTTGGTAACAACATCGACTGGAGTAGTGGAGCTCTTGAGGTAGTGTCATCAAGTGCGGAAGCACTTGTAAATAGTGAGCAACTCTTTATCGTGGGTGTCATAGTTCAGTTCAGGAGCAGAGAGGGTGTGGGAATAAAAAGCAACTGGGCAGACCTCATCATCCAGACACTGGAGTAAGAGTATTCCAGTGATCGCATAGTCAGAAGCATCTGTCTTGACAATTAGGGGGGCATTGGGGACCCAGTGGGTGAGGATAGGAGCAGAGGTAAAAGCATCTTTGAGATGCTGAAAAGCCAAGTGACAAGCATCGTTGAAGTCCCAAGGGGTACCCTTGTGAGTAAGGCAGATAAGCGGAATAACGAGACGAGAGTAATCATGAATAAAACAGCAGTAGAAATTTGCGAAACTGAGAAAAGACTGAATATCATGGACTTTCTGGGGCTCAGGCCAGTCATGGATAGTTTTGACCTTCTCAGGGAACATGGTAAGGCCAGTGGAAGAGAGCTGGTAGCCGAGGTACTTGGTGGATTTGGTGTGGAATTCACATTTTTCAGGCTTAGCATAAAGGCCATGTTTCTGGAGTCACCAGAGGACTTCATGGACATGCTCTTTGTGAGAGGCACAGTCTGCAGAGAAAATGAGGATGTCATCTAGATAGACGATGATGTAGACATTGAGGAGATCTGCAAAAATGGAATTGATAAACTGCTGAAAAACTGCAGAGGCATTGGTGAGACTGAAAGGCATAACAAGCCATTCATAGGAGCCATAGTGCATCCGAAAATAGGTCTTCCATTCATCTCCCTCAGCAATATGAACCAAATGATAGGCATGCCAGAGGTTGATTTTGGTGTAAATCTTCATGCAGCTCAGGGCGTCTAGGAGGTTGGAGATGCAGGGGAGTGGATAGCAATCTTTTTTCATGATCTTATTAAGTTCTTGGAAGTCAACGCAAAGGTGGAGCAAACCATCTTTCTTGCAGACAAAGAGAACTGGAGCAGCATGAGCAGAAGAAGAAGGGTGGATAAAGCCCATGGAAAGATGTTTGATAAGGAATGCTCAGAGAGAGTCAAGCTTGGAGGGTGAGAGGGAATAAGTAGTGCCGACCAGAGGGGAAGTACCTTCTTCCAAGTCGATTTTCAGGTTGAAATTGCAATGTGGAGCAAGCTTGGAAGCTTTGCTCTTACTAAAAACATCTGTGAAATCATAATATTCTGGAGGGATGCTGGAGAGATTGACTGGATCAGGATCAACAGAGGCAGAGCACAGGTTGCTTTCGGGAGTCCAGAGTTGGAGACAGAACTGCATAGAACCTTCAAGACAACAGGTGAGTGCAAAGGCAGGAGTGCCGATGAGCACAATAGGTGGAGCCTTGCAGTCAGAGAAATGTGGTGGATCTGAGGAAGAGTCAACCTTAGGCAGAGAAGCTGGAGGCTGTGAAGATGAGCTTGGGGAAGCTGGCATGGCTTGTCCAGGTGAGCAGAACAAAATACTGCCTGAAACCCAGTCAATCAACAGATTGTGGTGGGTGAGCCAGTTGTGTCCTAGAACAAAAGAACAAGAACCATCCAATGGAGTAACATAAAATGTTGTCGAGGTGATATCACTGGTTTTGATATGAATAGAAAGGTCAACAGCTTGAGCAATGGTAGAATTAGAAGTTCCATTGAACAAGTGGAGTTGAAGCAGAGAAACAGAGTAGGTAGAGAGTCCATATTTGCTAACAAAAGATGTGTTGATAAAACAATTGGAGGAACCAGAATCTAACAACGCAGGAGAAGAAGGAATTTTGTAAAAAATAAAAGTGACAGAAGGCATGAGTGATTGTGAATCAGAAAGAGCAGATGTGTTGAGATGAATCTCCTTGAGAGCACAGAGAGAGTCAATACAACCTCCTGTCTGTGCGGAGTTACAGGGGTTGCTAACTATTTTTTTGCCTTTGGAGTGGAGATTCCAGATTTAGTGTCCGGAGTAGATGTTTTAGCTGAATGTCCTTTGGCAATGCAGGAAGTGGATTTCGTACAGTCCTTGGCTACATGCCCTGCATTGCCACAGAACATGCAGAGTTTGTTGTCGAATCGGCACTTGCATTCTTCGGCCGTGAGCTTGCTGTCTTTTCCAAGCTTGGATGATAAGTCGGGCTTTGGAGGAGCAGATGTTTTAGAGGAGCTAGCAGAGTTGTTGGTAGATTTGTTTTTCGACTCCTTAGAGCTGGAGGAAGTAGTGGATGGGGCGGAAGGAGTGTCAGAGATCTTAGGAGAATTGAACTGCTTTGTCTGATGGTTAATCTTGGACTTATGTTCCCAGTAGCGAGTGTCGATGGAGTGCATAAGCTGACAGAGTTCGGTGAGAGTGGGGGGTTTGCCGATGTAGGAAACTTCATCCTTGATGTGGTCCAGAAGGCTGTTATAAAAATGATGCTGGAGGGCACCTTCTCCATAACCTCAGACTTGCCAAGCAATCCTGTTAAATTCGACGACATATTTATTAATTCGCTGACTGTCCTTTATAGACAGCTGGTCAAGCTGATGCTCTGCGTCTCCGACGGGGTCATGAGATCTGAAATTGGTCTGGAGGTCTAAAACAAATTCCTTATAATTATCCATTCAGAGAGGGCTGAGGTCCAGATCTTTCATCAAAAGTAAGTCTGGTTCGAACCATTCAAGTGCCATGCCCTTGAGATAGGACTGGGCGAAAGTGACTTTAGCGCGGTTGAAGGCAAAAGCCTTAGGACAGTCTTGAAAATTCAACTTGCATTGGACCAGGAAAACCCAGAGTTTGCAGGGATCAGTTCCATTAAACTGGTCAGGCTCCCAGACTTTAGTCTGCTGCAATGACTTGGGCTTACGACAAGAGGAGCGAGCAAGGCCACAAATGGTGCTAGCAAGATTGATAAGCATATCACAAGGAATAGGCTGAGCAGGCTCATCATTATCATCATCTTTGTCTGACGAGGGGGGGTTGAGAGTGAAGTCACTATCAGTGTCGTCAGGATCGTCATCTGGGTCACCTCTGGGCTGGTCTGGACCACCAGAGTTGCTGTGGTTGACAGAAGTATGGGGCAACTGTACATCTGATGGCAGGACTTCATCATCAATGAATAACTCTTCAATATGAGCAGCAGGAGTGGGCAAGGGATGAGGAACTGGCATGTGAGAGGCTGAGACAGGAGTGCACCTGATGGAAAAGCTGTGGAATTGGTTGACAAGGTCAGGACCTCAATGACTGCTGCTAAATGTCTGAAGAGGCTGAAAATGAGGAGAAGAGGGTGCATCAGCAATAGCGTGGGAATGAGCACAGGTGATTCTAGTGGCCATACTGAAGAGAACTCTTATGCAAGTGCAAGTTTGAATATACTGTTAAAAGTCATCTTGACGTACTCCGATATAACTCCAGAACACCGGAGTTAGATTTGGTCTAACAGGACTTGGCTTCACCTTATGTGGTGTGCCCTTATACAGAGTCTGGTTGTCCCAAATTTCGGAGGGGTTGGATATGGCCAGAGGGTCGGAGTCAGTCAGAGGGTCAGAGTAGAGTCATCAAGACTCAAAGCAAACGGGCAATGAACAAGACGAATGTTGTCAAGTTTAGTTGGAAAGAGAACAAGAGGTGAGAACATTAACTTATGTCAATATTCGAACTAAGGAATATACAGAGCAAAGTAGGGAGTTTATATAGTATGGAGGAAACAGATGACTAAGCAGAGATCAGAGTTGGGGAGAAAGGATCATGTGATGAAACATATGTCAATCAAGAAAATAGTGAAACATATCAAAGTAAAACATAACCAGGGAGTGAAACCTATTGACAAGGTGAAAGCTATTGTCATGGTGAAGGCATCTGAAATAGTATGAGGTCATGTGCAAGGATACAGAAAGAGAAACACATCAGAAGAACAGGAGTTGGTACAGAGTAATGGAGCAAGATAATATAATAGAGTATTAAACAGAACAGGTGTTAAAACTAGGCGGGAGAAGGACCTCCAGAGTTATGCAGAGTACCGGAGTTGGGGGAGGTTGGATGGGACTTGGCTTCACCGTATATGGTGCACCCTTACAAGGTATCTGTGGTCCCGAATTTCAGAGTGGAGGGTCAGAAGAGTGAAGTTGCTCAACAATTTAGAGGATCAGAGGGAAGGAAGTCTGAGTTGTTTATGTCGATATTCAAACTGAAGTATATACAACTAAAGTACGGAGTTTATATAGTATGGAGGAACAGATTATTAATGACTGCAGAGTTAGAGGTGGAGTTGTACCAGAGCATTGCCTTGAGGCAATGCCTTTTAGCAATCATTGGTACAGATACTAGAGATAACTGGGAATGTAAGTAATCAGAGGTGACAAAGGAAACATAGTGATGAGACATAAGGAATAACACAATACAAGTCTGAGTCAGATATCTACAAGATAAATGGGAAATCGCATCGGAGGTGCTAAGGAGTTGTACCAGAGGGGCAAAGTTGTGCTGAATATGACAGTATTCTCCTCTTAGGCCTGAACCTCTGAAGGCCTTTGAGGATCATGTGACACTGTTGAACAGGTGGAGTTGAGAGGTGGAGTATGATTTGCCACCAGTGAATTCCGTCATTAGCTTCTTAACACCAAACCACCATGTCTGAGTTCTCCAATATCAATACCTGGTTGGAAGAATGGTTGGTGGAAAATGCTGACAACAATGACACATTGTGGAACATGAAGGTGGGAGAGCAGCAGAGGTGGACGAAAGCTCAGAAGAAGGAGGAGGCATGGAAAAAGGCAGAGGAGGAGGAGGAGGCTGCCAGGCTGCAAGCAGAGGCTCAAAAGGCGGCCAGGGAGTAGGCGGAATGGGTGGCAGCAACGCAGAGCCAAAGCAAGGAAAAGGAGTGTGCAGAGGTGCTTCCGGTATGCCGGAGGTGCAATGACCAGGGGCTGAGCTGCATGCTTGGTCCTGGGAAGTCCACATTGTGCATGCCTTGCAAGAATGTGAAGGCAAAGTGCAAATGGCCAGGGGGGCCAACGACAGAGAAGAAGCAGAAGCGGAAGCATGGTGAAGATGAGGTGGGGCAGCCTTGAAAGAAAAAGTCTAGGGATGAAGGGTTGTAGGCATTGGAGTTGAAGGAGTGCACA